>JAQFVV010012536.1:640000-895516 GCA_028023455.1 Epiperipatus broadwayi | reverse complement strand
AACTGAATAATAAGTGTGGGATAATGTATGATAGTAGTAAGTAAAGTAATTTTATTGTTCATTTCAACAAAACTTTTATTAATAATAAATAGTGATTACATCTTGATAATGGATAAATAAATGAATAAATTGTACAATAATATGATTATATAATGTTCTGATTGCCATATGGCTAGATTATGTTAGAGCATAATTGTTATACACTTATGTGGTTAGGTATAATGAAGAATTTGTGTAGAATATGAGAAACTAAGAACTTGTTCAATGGTATCAGCTTTTTTAATATAAACACAACTATTTTCCTTTAAAATTGCCTATTCTAGAATGCTGGGTAGGTGGGAGTTGACAATCAGGAAAAGGATAGAGCGGTTAAAGACCAGGTGTCTTCAAAGACTTTACTGGAGGCAAGGATCAGATCACATTTCTTGATTTTTTTGAGAGTCTGGTAAAACAATGGTATGATTTGTGGTGGGGATAATTCCATGAGAGTTTTGCATCTCACTATCCATATGGAATAAAGGACAAAGATAGAAAGCCTTATTATTGAAAAAGTTTCATTATGAATGGCATTTTCAAGTGAGAAAATCATTTCAGATCTTATGTAAGAATTGATTAAGATTATATCTTTCAGTATTTTAAGTCTTGGACAGCGGTGTATAATATGGTCTATGGTTTCATCTTCACGAGCACACAAACCACATATAAGGTCAATGCTAGTAAAACCTCTTCGGTGATAAAGAAACCAATTGCGTGGGAAGCACATCAAGATTAATTTTAATGATGATGTCCAGGAATTTTGGGTTCCAGACTCCATCTTTTGAAGTGTGTAATGAGTCTTTGGTTGGTTACTTTTAGGCTGGTTTTAATGGGTTGTTGATTATAGTTGATTAGATTGTATGCTTCCCATAAAGTGATTTTTTGGTTAAGGTTAGAGGACATCATTGGTTTATAAAATTGTAGATGGTCTATTAGCAATGCTATCCATGAAATGGAAAAGGGTGGAGGACGATCAGTTGGTGTAATTTTTTTAATAATGTTGGAGTATCCATAGGAGAGGATCAGATTAATTAGAGTGTTGTGAGTTTTTAGTAAAATGATTGCCTGTATTGAGTGGAATGACAGTCCATTGAATCTGCATGGTTGGTGGATACCTCACAAGCTAATAGCAACTGTCCTTCCTCTCCAGAGAAGTTTGGTGCATAATCGGTTAATTTTATTTTGAAACTGTTTAGACATTTTAATGAATGGAAGATAATATGAGACTTTTGGAATTATGATCATGTTGAGGAGGCTAACCTTTCCATATAATGAAAGGTATACTCTAGAGAGTGAAGTGGTGATGGCTTCAGTTGATTGGAGGATTACATCTTGAATCACTCTTGCCACTGCAGTTGGAGGTTTGAAGATTGGGAAACCAAGGTATCTTTGGGGTTTAGCAGAAAAGGGGGAGTTGATTTTTTACCAGACATTATCTTCCAGATGGAAGATTTGTTAAAATTTATTTGTAGGCCAAGTTTCGCTGTATTTCTGTTTAAGATGTTCATGAGATGGGGAAGGTATTTAATGGTGGGAAGCACAACCATGATGTCATCTATGTATGCAAATACAGAGAAATCTTTATTGAGAGAGGGAAGGAATATTCCAGGGAGGTTTTTTTCTATATTCTTCAGAAGAGGGTTGATGTATGATCCGAAGAAAAGGGCACTGAGTGGAGATTCTTGAGGGATCCACTTGTATGGCTTGAAACCTGGAGTGATCTTGCCATCAAGAGAGAGAAAAATCTCTCTGTCATTGAGCAGATTGCTGATAAGCTGAACAATCACAGCTGGAAGGTTGCATTCCATCAGAATATCCAGGAGGTATTGATCTGTTCTGAATCAAATGCTTCTGCAACATCCAGTTGGACAGCAATAGGTTTGGATTTATGATGTACTCTGATATAATTGAACAGTGCAGTTATATTGGACATAGCATGTGAGATTGATGATCCCTTTTTGTATTGGTTTGGTGAGATATGGCTAAGAATTTGAGGTTGGATTTGGTCTTTAATGACTGACTCAATAATCTTGATAAGCAATGGGATCATGGATATTGGCCGGATACTGTTAATGTCGTTTAGTGTTTTTGCTTTTTTAATAAAAGGCATGAGTGCCACTGGGTAAAGATCTGTTATGTTTCTGTTGCCAGAGGCTAGGTGATCTATCATTTATTTAATAATTGGAACAGTAAATTGAGGTGTTTGAGAAGGAAATTTAGGATGCCATGAAGGCCAGGATGAACGCTGTCAGAGAGTGATGATATCTTCTTTTTGATTTGGATTTCTGTGATGCCATGTTTGCTGGGGTCACCAGCATCCAACAAGCTGTTTACAGGAGAAGCTCCATCTTTTTGCATTAATTGGCAGAATTGTTTGCTGATGTGCTGCATCATTGGATAGCCAATGAGATTGGTACCATTAGTATTAATTGATAAGGGAAAGATTTGTTTTTATTGTAACCCAGTGCCCATCTGAGGTAGTCTCTCATCCAGCAGTGTTGTTGTGCTAAGAAACATTTGGCTCTTCTTATGGGTATATATTTTGCAAGGGATTTTTGCTTGATTTTGTAGAGATTTTTAAGGAAGATAATTTTTTCTGTATTTGTGAAATTTTGCTGTGATGCTTGAAGTTGTATACTAATGTATGTTAGGTCATTTAGAAGGCCATTTGGTCCTTTGATTTTCCTGGTGTGGTGATTTAATATGGACTGTAGTATTCCGATGAAGGAAAACCAGCCATCCTCAGCAGGGAGGGAAAGGATGTTTATTTTCTGGAAAAAGATATATGCCTCAGACACTATCGCTTCAGTCATGTTTGATTGGGTGATCATGTGCATGTTTTCCCAAGTCCATCTATAGGTGTAGGGATTGAGATAGGTGTAAGTTGTAAGATCAGAGCCATATGATCGGAGAAAGCAACAGGGGTTAAGGCTGCATCAAGGTTGAAATGGTGGTATGGGGTGTAGAAAACCAGATCAATTAGGGACTTTTTAGTTTTAGTATAGAAAGAGTAGGCTTCGGGAAGGAAGAAGTCCTCTCCACACATCAATCTGCGATTTATTAGATGCAAAAATCTCTTGTTGAAGTCACTGTAAGTGGTGTTAAAGTCTCCCAGAAGAATAATAGGGGAGGCTCTCCTAGCATTGATGGCATTTAGGATATGGACTATTTTTAGATATTGAGAGGTGTCTTCAGTTGTATATATATAAGCTATGAAGATCGGATAACCCCAATAGTCTATTTCTATGATAATAATATTGGCATCTAGGAATAGAATGTTGAAACTTTTTGATGGTGTTGATTTGCTAAGAATAATACCGACTCCACCTGAAGCTGAATGGCCGATGGAAAATCTAGTAAATCTGAGAGGAGAGAAGAGAGTATTTTATGATCAGTCTTATAGTGATATTTGGTTTCACCCATAAGAAGTATATGTGGGGAGCAGAGTGAGAGCCAGTTTTTAATAGCAAGAACTCTATCAATTGAGTTGATGCCACGAATGTTAATGCCAGCTATTTTGCAGAACATGATAGATTAATCCAAACCATCCTCAGCAAAGTGAACCAAGTGAATGTGGGACATCTCCATATTAATGAGGTCTGATGTTGTTTGGCAATCAGTCTTGTGATTGAACTTGTGGATGGCTTGGTGATATATTTGTTGGTTGAAGAATCACATCCATGAAGTCTTCGGTGTCTGATGAAGTAGTGTAATCTGTCTGATATTCATCAGATGTATCAATGGTATCGATGGTTGTAAGATCCATTGTTTTCCTCTTTTTCTATGGATTTGTGAAGCTTTGAGTTGGATGTATCTGAGATTTTTTTGTTAGAGGGAGGTGGTGAGTAATGTATCGGGTGGGAGCTGTCATCATCTGAGCTTGATTTATCTGAGCGAATTGATTTTCTTTTAATTTTCTTATTTGTATTTTGGGTATTTGTTGTGTCAATTTTTTGAGGGTTTTGAAATGTATTAGTGTTGTTTTTTTTTCCTGTTGTTTTGATAAAAGTGTTTTTTTTATTGTCATAAGATTTTGGTTTAAATTTTAGACTTGAGTCATTCCCTGTTTGCTGTAACTGTTGTGAAACTTTGATCATGCTGACTTTCGGGTTGGGAGTTTGATGAATCTTTTCATCTGGAAGGTTAATTCTTGCAGGAGTTGAAGAATTACGGATAGTTTGTGGATCACTTTGTTTAGGGTTGTTAGACTTAGCCAGCCTGAATGATGATGTATCAATTGTTTTAAGCTGGGTGGGAGTTATATTGGATGAATTGTTTTGAAATTTTTTGAGTGTATTTTCTTCATTACCTGGGTTTATCTTGCTCTCTTCAGATGGTTTGGTCATATTATCTTCTTTTGTAGAAAGAGTTTGACATAATATTATTTCTTGGGGATTAGTATAAGATGTTTCGTATGTTTGATCTTGAGTATTATTAGTTTGCATGATTGGTTTAGAAGCAGTATTTGTTATTGTTTGGTTTTCTGATTCACTACTATTAGTATAAAGGTTGGTGTTTGTTCTTTCTTGAATATTTTCATTTTGAAATATAGGTTTGGATGTGAAAGGGTTTGTTGGAGGATTTATTTGAATCAGATTGTCTGGGTTTGTGAGGTTGCTGTTTGAATTAGGCCCATGTGGTGATTGTCTATTTAAGGATGTGATAGACATGTTAATAGGTCTACCAGGACATTTGTGAACTTTATTAATTTTAATACCACAGTGTGTGCATATTCTTGCTGCACAATCTTTAATGAGGTGTGTTCTTTGAAGGCAGAAGAAACATTGTGGTTGTACTCCCCTGAATGTCAAAACCATAGGAGAGCCTCTTGCTGTAATAATAGTGGGTATGTCAGTGGGTATAATGTTTTTCTTTAATGTAAGTGTGAAGATAACTGTATTGGACAGGATTTGATCTTCGAAGTGAGGGTTTAATAGGTGTTTAAATTTGCTAACTGAACCATAATTAATAAGGATGTCTTGTAGTTCTTGTTCTTTCAAGTGGGCAAGGCAGTTTTGGATTCTGCTGGATAGTGTAACTGGACAGTTCATATCTATGGAGCATAGTATATAATTTTCTAAAGATTTGTAGTTATTTTTAAAATTCATTCGGTCCACCCACATTTTAAACTCAATGATCACATGGCGGTCATTGGGATGACTAAGGATCATGTGAATGCCTTTGCCTAATTGCTTTTGATTGATTAGACTGTAGAGTTGTTCTAAAGGGAACTTATTTAAAGCACATTGTTGATTTCTTATGGCTAAGATTAAAGACTTATCACTGCGATAGTTTGCAAACGATTTATATAGAGAGTTGGGTATCGTTTTGTTGAACTCATTGTTTATTTCTAGGAACATGTCATTGTTAAGATTGTTTATATTAAAAGAGACATTTTCCTGCATGTTTGATTTTTTTTCTATGTCTAATTCTGAGAGATTCAAATATAATTCATTGAAATTATCGGCCTTAATATTTTCAGAGATGCTCTCAGAAATTTTAGACCTTACGATATTTGCGTACATAGAGGAATTTTTCAATATTGGTATTGAGGCAATTGGTTTAGCTTGTAAGTTGGCTGATGTAGCAATGGATTGTTCTGTGCTATAATCTTTGATTGTTTTGGAATGAGATTTATCAGTTTTATAATATATTTCTTCTTTTTTATTTTTAAATTTACTGTTGACAAATTGTACTGTCACAGCACTGGTTTTGTCGACTCTCTGGTGGAAAATTTTTTACTTTAAAAATTTTGCCGGTATCATCTTGTTGGTAATTTTGTTTGTTATTTACAGATATGGTTTTAATTGTATTATTGGGCAAAGGAAATTGCTCATCATAATCTTCTGAGGGTGAGTAAAGGCTTCGGAGAGGAGTTGATTGATTTTCGCTTGTATCAATAGTTTCACTTGATGAGATATTTATGCTATTGTTTATATTAGGGGTAAGTTGAATATTTTCTAAACTTTTGTTGATATTTGCAATGATATTTTCTTTTGATTTACTCGTTTGTGTGTTTTTATTTGTTGTAGAAGTTAGTTTAGATGCATTTAGATTTGATCTAAGGCTATAAAATTTCCGGCCAATGACTGCATTGTTGGGTTGAATGCTGAGATCGGGGCTTACATTATTTTTAGTGTTATCGATTATATTATCACTTTCCATCATATATAATGATTAAAAACTGACTTACCTTGAATAAAAGATGTAAAAGGTAAGGGGACAGACATCCCATCTTCATAGGCTGTCCCATTATAATATATATTAACTTACTTGAAAAATATCTAATGATATATATATATATATACTATATGTATGTATTAAGAGAAGTTCATTTACAATATATGCACAGTATTATGTACACATACTAAATATGACATATACATAAGGGATATATATTTTAACTTATAGCAGAGATATCTAGTGATATATATCAACTATAGCTATCCAGGCAATTTAAAGTAAAATATAATTTTACATTTTCATTTACAGTGCCAATACTAAAAACTTTAAAATAATTGAAGTTATTTTTTTTACTTTAAATGCTTTTATTGATTGTGTACTAAAAAAATTAAAATAATTATTCTTCAACAAAAATTGGAGTTTTTAGATTTAACTTAAAATAAAAAGCATGGGAGGTCAAGAAATTAATCAAGACAATCCTTATTTTTTATAACAAGGGATTGATTTTATTAATTTCTGGACCCCAACCCTGCTTTTATTTCAAGCTAAATCTAAAACCTCCACTTGTGATTAAATAGATTATTATTTTATTTGTTTTTAGTGTACAGTCAATAAAAGCATTTAATATAAAAAAATTGTCTCTGTTATTTTAAAATGATTTTAAAAAATGTAAATATTAAATAAAACCACTATATGTCAGCAATTATGTTTTTAACATTTATTGCATGCCCCTGAAACTGTATATTAAAAAATAATCATCTGCCTAGCTTGGTAGACAGAATAATGCAGAAGTAGCATTTATTTAATTTACTTATGCATCATCATCATCAACCATTATCAGTCCATTGCAGGATGAAGGTCTCTCCAAGTTCAATCCATCTTTTCTGATCTTTAGCTTCTCTTCTTCACATTACCCCTGCACACTTTCTTATTTCATCTATCCATCTAACATGTGATCACTTTCTGAGTCTTTTACAATTTCTTGGAATCTGGTTTAAGTTTTCAATTGTCCAACTATTATCATATCTTTTAATAATATGGCCAGCCCAACTCTACTTCAGTCTTTTAATTTTTTCAATGAGGTCAGTAACACCTGTTTGTTCTCTTACCCATATATTGCATTTTCAATCTCTTCTTGTTACTCCCAACATGCATCTCTCCATACTTCTTTGAGTGGTCTGAAGTCTCTGTATTGCTCTTCTATTAAGTGTCCAAGTCTCAGATCCATAAGTAAGAACTGGTAAAACACATTTATTAAAAACCTTCCTTTTCAAACACATAGGCATATTTCCTTTTAGTATCAAGTTATTTCTACCAAAAGCACTCCAACCAAGTTTAATTCTATGATTAATTTCATCCATTATGTTTCCATCTGTATTAATAATCTGACCAAGGTATTTGTAGCTGTTAACTTCTTCTAATTCATCATAATCAATCTTTATTTTCATATTTTGAGAAAATCCATTAAACATTACTTTAGTCTTTTTAACATTTATCTTTAGTCCTACTTTTCTACTTTCATCTGATAACTCCTGCAACATTTCTTGCAGCTCTAAAGCATTATTTGCAAAAACAACTACATCATCTGCAAAATCTAAATGACTTAAATAATCTCCATTTACTTTCACTCCTTTAGCTTCCCATTTTAATCCACAAAATACTTCTTGCAGCACTGCTGTAAAAAGTTTTGGAGATATGAAGTCACCCTGTCTTACACCCTTCTCAATGTTGACTTTCCTAGTATCATTATGTAATCTAATTGTTGCTGTTGCATTTTTATAAATATTCTTTAAAATATGACAATATCCTAGATCTATACCTTGATGATCCAATGCTTTAATCACTGAAGAAATGTTTATAGAATCAAATGCCTTTTCATAATCTACAAATCCAAAGCATAATGGCAACTCATATTCATTTGTCCTTTCTATAACTTCTCTCAATACATGGATATGATCTACTGTACTAAAATCACTTTTAAATCCAGCTTGTTCTCTTGGTTGGTGGAAATCCAATGTTCTCTGTAGACGAGTTGTAATTATCTTGGTAAAATTTTTGTATAAAACTGATAAAAGGCTGATAGGTCTGTAATTTCTAATATCTTCTTTATCACCTTTTTAAAATATTAATATTAATACTGAATTCTTCCAATCATCTGGTACATCTTTATCATTTTGACATTTGGTGTTTATAACTTTGCTAAAAAATGTTCTATTTCTTCACCTGCTTCTTTTAATATTTCAATTATAAATTCCATCATTATCTGGAGCCTTTTCTTTCTTCATGCATTTAATTGCATGTCTCACTTCTTCATTTAAAATTCTTGGCAATTCAGAAGATGTAATAGATATAGGAGGTACTTGTTCTTTATTACAATATAATTCTTGATAGAAGTTTTCTTTCATGAAGTCATCTCACTTTTTAGTAATAATTCCATCTTTTTTCCTTATTTCAAATATAAATTTCCTACCAATACCAAAATGCTGTTTTACACTCTTGAGACTTTTATTCTCTTCTACAGCTTTCCTTGCTAAATTATACTTTCTTATATCATTTCAGCTCTTTTCCGCACGATTTTATAAAATTCGAGATATTCGATCCTTTTTAATGCATGATTTTTGTATATCTTTATATTTCTTCTTTTTTTCATAAACTCTTTAGTCTCAGTAGAAATTTTATTGATCAATTGCTGCTTTTTTCTACTAGCTATCTTTGTTGCAGTTTTTAAAAGTGTATCAGTTATTTTCACATTAATTTCATTCAAATCTGAATCATGTTCAAAATCTACTAATACTTGAAACTGATTTCCAAGTTCTAATTTAAATTTATTAGAATGTTTCTGAAGATTAGGAGTATCAACTGTAAATATTGTTTTTCTTAATAATTTTTATCTCTCTAGTTTTGCATTAACACATATCTTATATCTTACTAATCGATGATCACTTTCTGTGTTAAATTTAGTAAGAACTTTACTATCTTGAAATATGTATTATCTGTTAGTCAAAATATAATCCAATTCTGGTGTACCTTCATTTGGATGCTTTCATGCCCATTTTCTTTTAAAAATTTTCTCAAAAAAAAAGAAGTCAAAATATAAAGTTTATCTTTTTCTGCAAACTTTACAAGTGCATGTCTTCTCTCATTTAATAACCAAAAAATCCTACAACACTTTCATCTTTCATTTGTTTACCAATTCTAGAAATAAAGATCTCCATAGCAATTTTAAAGTGTTGTCTACTCTGATCAAAAGCCTTTTGTACATCCATATAAAAATCTTCTACTATTTCATCACTATGAGAACTTGTTGGGGTATAAACCTGAGTTATCTGCATTTGGTATCTGCTATTAAGTTGTATAACTAACCTGGCCACTCTGTTCAATATACCATCAATCTCACAATGTGTTCTTCCACTTTTTATTTATAATGAATCCTACTCCACTTGTATTTCCAATATTTGTTCATTAATAGTAGAGTACATGTCCACTTTTTAAATCAATTGACTCTATACCTTTTCTTATAACTTCACAAAGTCCAATAACGTCCCATTTAATACAAACAGTTTTTCTAACTCTTGCAATCTTCTTTCATTTGAGAGTGATCTGCAGTTGTAACTACCTAAATAAAAAGTCATCATCAAATGGAAGTCTGAGTCCACAATCAGGGGAGTCTTAGCACCCTCCACCTTTGGCCACCAACCACTGCCTTGCTTGGTGACTTTACAACCTATTGGATATAAGGGTCATGATTTATTTTTGTCTGTCATGATTGTACATATCTACTGGAAAAATATTTATCATTTACACATACATTCATTCTGCCTTATCAGGCAACTGAGAAGGAAGACCATGGTGTTTCTTGATCTTAAATTGAGAGGTAAAAAGCCAATAAACTCACTATACTATGTAATGCATGATGGTGAGCAACCCATCCACATTCATATATTATATTAATAATCACATTGTAATAGCAGCTGCAATGACAAGAATGTATGGAATGGACATTTAGGAATTTGCTCTGCTCAGTTCCTTTAAGGCCTCCAAGAGGAATCAAAGGGTCTTTTTTCATAAATCAATAAATCCAGTATTATCAAAAAATATGTGATCATTATGGTTACCAACCTTGCCAGGCTGCAGTTTTTTGTTTGTGGCATGTATCCAACCCACAGACCATATGTTTAATATGTCTGTGCTAGAATATGTCTTACTTTATATAAAAAGCACAGGGCATAAAAACAACATTCTCCACTGAGATATGATTAATAGTATTCTAACTAAACATAATGCTTTTATCTTTTTAAAATCTGAAGGGGTTTATGAGATTCCATATGGAATGTGACAAACTATATACATAGGAATGAGCATTCATTATAAGTAATACAATAGATGAGCATATTAATGCAGGAAAAAAAAACAACATCCTCAGCATTTACCATTCATGATTTTAAACACTACCCATTGTGTAGATTCTCAAAAACTAAAATGATGTCCACATACAAAAATCACCACCACAGGGTATGGAAATGTTTCTTCACACAGATGAAAGTAAACCATCCAATCTCCTTGCAACATGGGATCCCATTTGATTTTGGCTGTGGGATTTATCCAGGGAAATTTTTCTTATTCTGGAATTTTCTAGTCTGAATTACTAACTTCACTAATCAATACTTACAATCTTACACTCATATATGCAACCATCATGTGCTGGGAAGATAAATAATTTCTTCATAATTTGACATTGTCAGCAATAAAGATGTGTATTACTTTAATTTAGAAACATTTATTTTCATACATTTCATTTGCAATATATATATATATGTATGTATATATATTATCAAACAAAAGGCAAGTCATTTCTTACATATCTCTGCAATATAATCATCAACATTTCTTGAGTCTTGACTTAAGCATCCTCTTCACTATGTTGACTTGAGCTCTCATACACATTTGTGATTGTACATGTCATTTTCCCCTGAAAGACCCTTTTGCAGTTAAACTGCTTTATATATATATATATATATTGTACCGGTTTAACTATATATATATATATATATATATATATATATATATATATATATATATATATATATAGATAGATAGATAGATAGATAGATAGATAGATAGATAGATAGATAGATAGATAGATAGATAGATAGATAGATATATTTCTAATGGTTTGGTATGATAGAAAGATCAAAAATATTCATCTGGTAATACTTTATTAATTCATTAGTAGTCCATTAAATTGCAAAATATCCTATTTTCCAAGTAAATTAAAGTTCTACACTTTTTATTGGTCAATTATAGAATCGGAAGTAAAAATATATTTATCTTTTAAAATTATACTCAGTTTAGTTTATTTTCTAAAAAGCAAATTATTAATTTGTCAGATTATTAAAGTTAATTAAACTTTTTTAAAAATAAATTTTTATTTATAATTGATAAAAATAATAGTGGACAACATAAAACATACTTTTTTCATCCTATTACAAAATGCAGCCTATGTCATTGATTTCTTTCTCAATTTACTGTCGTGTAAAAATAAATAATTTTTACTAAAATCTTGGAATACAGATCTCATCTCATAGTTATAATTTTAAATTTAAATATTATTGATTTTTTAGTTGTTAAATAATTATAAAGAGGTCAGCATCGTAAAAAACAATTTTCTTGATAAAATAACCATAAAATCAGCAAAATAACAGAAATATTAGTAGTTTGGGAGCAATTTAAAGCTGAACATGAAAATCTTTAGAGAACACAGTCATCAAGTTAAATGTCATAATAATGAAGAAGCAAAGTGTAGACATTGCAGTGCAATTTTCAAATGTAGTTTTTCAACAAGTGGCATGCTTTAGTATTTAAAAACTAAACATTCTATTGAGCAGCCTACATCAGCAAATGATTGTAACCTCAAACAATCTGCATGGGATGAACCTGTAGAAAGCTCTTCAAAATGTTTAAAAAGTGTTCATTCTCAGCAAATGTTTAGTTTTTTTTAAAGGCACAAAAGAAGAAATAATTGCAAATCTTGTACCTATAGATGGATTTTCTATCAGTGCCATATGTAAAAGTGAATTTATTCAGCAAGCATTCAGTGAAAAAAGTTTGCTTCTTTCTAAAAATCCAAATCATGTTATGCAATTAGTGTATAAACAGTATAATATTATAAAAGAAATTATAATGAAAGAAATTGAACAATCTTTAAAAAATGGTTAAGAGATTCAGCCTTTCTCTAAAATGAATATTCATCGCTTAAAAACGAACATTATTTAAATATCAATGTTCATCAACACAAATACTAATTTTGGAATTTAACATCAATTGCCGTTAATTGTAGATTAAATGCTGAGAAAATGGTTAAAGAAGTAAAACTGAAGTTATTGGAAGTTAAATTATCAACAGAGCATCATATAGTTGCGTGCTTAATGGGTGGGATGAGGTACAGTGAAATTTGGAAAATTGATAGATTGTTAATATCAGCTTTGCTATGCTCATGGTATACACTTTGTAATATGTGATGTTCTATACAAGAGATGGAATGATACTGAAGGTGTAATTGAGGTAGAAGCAACTAAAGATGGCAAGGAAGATTTAGGAGAGGATGAAATGGATAATTACAATTCAAATCTAAGCTTCGAAAACAATCCTGATAAGGAACAAAAATATGATATCAGAGATGACCTATTCTCCAGTGGATTAAACATAGATAATACCATTAATAAAGTTAGAATGATTGTGCAAATGGTTTGAAAGTCTCCCCAGAAAAATGATACTCTTCAGAATTATGTTAAATCTTCATTAAAGTAAGAAAGTTTAAACCTAGTACTTGATTCTAAAACTAGATGGAACAGTTTGGTAGGCATGTTAGAATGATTTTTTAAGTTTAAATGGCGAATTAAAAAAACAATGATTGACTATAATATGAAATGTCCAATAAGTGAAGCATAGTATACAGCTGTTAATAACCTTGTGCATGCCTTAAAACCTGTCGAAATCAGATTCGAAATTCTTTGCAGTCATGATTCCATATGTCTTACTGCAGTAGGAGTTTTTTCTTTCATCATACAAGAACTTTCTGAGCAAAATTCTATCTTTTTTAGAAAAGTTTAAAAAGCACTAATTTTAAGAATAAACAAGAGAAGGCAAAAATCTTTGATTGGATTATTGAAATATATAAAAACTGAAAAAAAAAGTATTATAAAAGAAATAGAAAAATAATAGAAACTGAGTTGTTATCATTTCCAAGCAGCTCAGTCTTATTGGTTACAGTAAAACAAATAATGACTCATCTCTTCTAAAGTATTACAATTTGACTATCACACTCATATTCTGACCCTGAGAAAGAGGGTGACACTGAGAGAAAAAGACAGCAGATGCTTTGTGAGAAATAAGCACATCAAATCAAAAAACAAACTGAATGTGTTTTTAAAGATCCTCAACATAAAAATAAACGCCAATCACTTCCAAAGAATATATCCAATAAGTTTAAAATATTTGAAGCAACTGATGAAAAAACAACAAATGTAATAAATTTAATGGATGTTCTTAAATTCATACTCCCAAAAAGTGTAGAAGCTGAAAGGTCATTTTCGGCTGCTGCTAGAATCAGTGATAAAAGTGGAAATTTCTTTTGTATTTTACATTCATATTACATGACAATTGCCAAATCAGTCTTAAAATAAACTAAAGTGAAATAATTTTTTTTAACAATGTAGTCATTAGATTCTCGTGGTTTAAAAAAAAATGTTAATTTTCTGAAGTTTTGAATTCATTTCAATTTGTAGTTATATATATATATATTTATATTATTAACATATATATATATATGTTGAAATGAATATTTTCATGGGTTGCATAAATAAAACACATTTTTGCGGGTTCATCCGTGTTAAAAAAATTTTAAATATTGATATTCCGACATTTCGATTTGGTCACACAAGTTATCCACTGGGTGACACGAATGAACCTGCAAAAAATGTCTTTTATTTATGCAACCTGTGAAAATCTTTGTTTCAACATATATATATATATATATGAATAATATACTGTAAAATTTTCAATTTCAACTCCACATACAATAATCCGGGATCACAGAAAAGAACATTTTTTATCCAGGAATTCTGGGATTACCAAAATCCAAAAAAAAAAATAATATCCCTACAACAACCACTGATTAATACTTTAATGAGTTGAGAACAAGTGTTATCTTTTTGAAAGGTTAGTATTTTACTTTAATTTTATTTTATTAAACAGGGTTGATTAAAAATACCATTTGCCCATGAAAATATTCATTTCAACATATATATATATATATATTAATTCTAATGTTTTCATTCTTATGATTTGAGAAAGAGGACGCTCTGAGGAAGGTACTTGATATTGTACTGAAACGTCAGCATTTAGCTTTTTCACTACACGGAATATCCCGCAAATAGTAATAATAATATGACATATATATATATATATATATATATATATATATATATATATATATAAAGGTGGATCTCCATCTTTATTGTTTAAAGGAAGTTGCCTTGACAGCAATTTGAGATTCTTGATTGTTATTATTATTGGTATTGTTTACATGTTGACTGCTTTTCTATATTTATATATAACTATATTTTGATAATCTGTTATTATAACTATTAATGTAAAAGAAATATAAGTCAGAGTTTAAATTTAGTAAAATTTATTACACAAAGTACACTTACAACACTTTCATGTCATATTTATGGTTAGTCTGCTGAAAACATTAATTTTTTGCTGATTTGAATGCTATTTCATTTCTGATTCATTATATATTCATTTTGTGTAATGAACCATACCTGTTTTATTTTACATTTACTTTATTATTCCTCTCATTTCTTTTTTCACACATAATTTTAACAATACTTGGATGACAACTATGGCAATATTCTCTGTCATTTGACTGATGAATTAGTAGTATAGGACTTTGTCTTAGATTTTCTGTATATAAGAGAATGCTGAATTATTCTAGTTTTAAGATTTGCTCTCACTTTATTTAGTATACATATAAACAGTTTTTTTTCCTGCAGCTTACAGCATAGATCACATTAGGCTGGTCCAATGTTAGAATTTTATCCTTTGTGTTGTTAATAAGCTTATTTAAATTTTAAGGGTTTTGGATCCTAAATTAAGTTTGTTCGAGCAAATTTATACTATTTTATTACTTGTACATGATAAATATGGTAGAGAAATACAGCTTTTATTATTAACTCTATGACCAACAGTTTTATTAATTATTTCTGTTTTGAATTGCTGTATATATCGATGTATGTGCATTCTATTATACCCTGCTCTTATGAAGTCAGCCATATAATTTTCCATGTTCTCAGTTCCATCTGATTCACTTGACACAAATACTAATTGTGGTATAAAAAGTTTTTTTAATCCTGCAAATTTCTATATATCCTCTGATATGGAGGAGTTTAATAATTATTTATATTGGAGTGCACTATGAGTCCATTTTAATTTTAAATCAAAATATTGGATTTGACTATTTTCTTTCAATTCAATAGTCCAATTCCATTCCAAATTTATGTTCAGTTCATTGAACATGTGATTGATTGGGATTTGTGGTGCACTTATGAACACATCATCCACATAGTGTACATATACAATTTTTTTGTAGATCTAATACAGGGCCTATTAAGTTTGTTTCATTATAGGTCCAAGGTCTGACTATATACAATTGCACTAATGAATAAGTTCAATGTACCATTTATCTGTCATTTGATATTCATGACCTTTATATATAACTATGACATATTAAAAATTAAAACAGATACATAAAATTTCAATTAAAAAAAATTTCTGGCGTCAGAATCAAATTAATGCTTTGTTGAAAGTATTTTTTAAAAAAAATATTGTGAAAGCCAGGCAATAATATTTCAAAAAAGTCTATATCATTCTCTTCAAAGATATAAATGTGTCTTTGAAAGACGTTAGGGTTAATGCACTTTATAGTCTTTTAATTTATTGTTTGTTTTTTGCTATTATCAAATATTTAATCAGCTACAAGGCACATGTATTAAGGTTATAGCCTTATATAAGTATTACGTGCTGACATTGAACATAATAAAAATTAATATTTACAACTTTAAATTGATTCAAAATATTTCTAAATTTAATATCTGACTATTGATTCATTGTAAATCGAAATATTTTGAGAACGTTAATGTTAAACAAAAATAGTGGACTTAATCAGTGAAGAATTTATTAGCTTCACGCTCTCAAATGAAAATGCTCAAATGAAAATGCTATAGGTGTGCCTATATATTTAGAAAAATAGATTGAAGACAAGAGTGTGGAGCTGCTCTTATCTTTACAAAGTCAAATCTTTTGTTTAAGATTTGTAGAGGTCTCTCTTGTAATAAATTAAGCACTCAAGGCATATGTACTAACATTATAGCCTTATATAAGTAAAAACAAACATGTGAAGTCTTCTGGCATTATTTCTTTACCAGTTAAGCAAATTATTACTGATGGAAGGTTGAACTTTGAATTAAGGTTTTTATAATACAGGGATGCATTGTGCAACTTTATAAAACTGCTTAGTTGATTATTTAGTGTCACAATATTTTTAAACAATGTATCATAAAAGTAACAACACATACCAATGCATCTTATATTAAATGCTTTTATATTAACTTGTCCTCTCCGTCATTCTGTCAGGATGTGCAAATTTTTGAATTTTTAACAATGAAGAAAAACTTGTTCCTCTTCAGAACTAGAACTCACAAACTTAGTTTTTCCAGGAAAAATTCTTAATTCAACCAACATAAATATTATCATAGTAGAGTAAAATTTTGTTAACATTTGCATTTAACTCATACTTAACTAATTAAAAGTAAATACTTTCTATTAAAATTTGAATTATTAATATTTCATAAATACTTTGTGGAAAAAATGAATGTGGAAAAATGGTTAAAAAATTAATTAAAATGTCAACTCATAAATATTTTTGTATAGATGATCACATGATATTGAAATTTAAAATTCTTTTGTTAGAAGGTGTATTTTTTATTTTTATGTCTTATTGTTAATATATAATTTTTAAGCCAATAAACCTCACATGACCACCACTTCTTATGCTTGTGTATAACTGTTGTTAAAACATAGTTTTGAGTTAAGTGGAGATAAAAGGGGGCTGCTGGAGGGTTGCATTAGATCCTAAGATCTATGTGCAGTGCTCTCAGATCCAAGGCTCCTCACTGATGAAGGCCACAAGTGAGAAACTAGTCTGGGGATATTGGATGAGTAGGCACTAGTTGGATATTTTATGCACAAGCCTTCTTGCATCCATTGATTTCTCTAGTTTGCTGTGTGTGGCAATATGTATAGTGAGTTTTTCCTGCTTTAATATATAGTTTTGTCAGTTTTTTTTTTAGTTTTGACTATTTTAAAATAATATATAACTAAAAAATGGTAATTTTTAAAAAGAAACCTTTTTTATAATAATTATTTTATCAGTAAAATTCATGAATGCTTTAATACTGTGATTGTAATATATATATATATATATATATATATATATATATACAAATACAAAAACTATATTAAAAGCAAAGCTTTATTAAACAGGCAAAACTCTCCATGGATTAGTGCCACCCTGTGCCAACCAGAGTAATCAATGGATTCCAGAAGGCTTGTGCATAAAATTCCCATCTACTGCCTAATCATCCAACATTCCCAACCTAGTTTTTGGCTTGCATCCATTGATTACTCTGGTTAGCACAGGGTGGCACTACTGTATGGAGAGTTTTGCCTGTTTAATAACAGTTATGTGCTAGCATAAGAAATGGTGATCATGTGATGTTTAGTGGTTTAGCAAAGCTTTATTAACAATAAAAATATTTAGTTTCTTAGCATGTTTTTGATAGATAATTGTCATAGATGTAACAATGCTTGTCATAGAGATAAAAAAATAAGACTTTGTTTAAAAACTAAAAAAAATAGCATATTATTTTCATAGTGCATTAATTAGTTAGAGCAAGCCATGTTTTGAAAAGCAGAATGAAAGATTATTTCCTGTTGATGGCATAATTGTCCTTGGAAATGTGCCAAGCCACATTGATTTTTTACTTGGCATCATTGTATTCCAAGCAAATGATGATGAAACAGGGTCTTATTCTTTTATCTCTGTTACAAGCATTGCTAGGTCTATGACAATTATCTGTCAAATGCATGCTAAGCACTAGCATATTTTTATTGTTAATAAAGCTTTGCTCTTAATACAGTTTTTGAATTTGTACACATAATGCTTTTATTTAAATAGCTGACTAAAAGTACAAAATAAAGTAATCCACCTCTCTGTTAATTTGTGATTATAGAAAAATATCAGAGAACTTAAAAATCTAGACTTGTTATAAACCAATTGAAAATTGCAATGATATTATCATTTCATAAAAGCATTTGAGACCTTTTTGATTTTTGTGATTTATTTGAGCTTCAAGTTCTTTTATAAAATTACAATTTTTCTGCAATTTTCAATTGTTTTACAAGTCTAGATTCTTAAGATCAATGATATTTTCCAAAAATGACAAATCCATAAAGAGGTGAATTACTGTTGCTATTTACATAAAATTATTATTTTAGAAAAAAAAATTTTTTTACATACTATTTTAAATAGAATCCAAGCCGCTATTAAGAAACATGCATTAGGATACTGAAGTCAATTTTATAAGCCAGAGGAAAAAATGTCAGACCTTCTAAATTTAAAATATATCAAATTGTGGAAATTGTTTAACTGGACTTCAGTGTCCATCCTATCACAATAATTTTATAAAATTGTAAAGAAACATTAATTTTAAACACATAAATGTTCAGGCATTTCTAATAAAAAAGTGGATGTGTTATTTTAAATATTGCCTTTATTCATGCTGAGTTATGTTTTAGTACAAGTGCAAAAAAAAGATAAGATATTAAATGAATTACTTAATAAAGTAACATTAAATAATTTTTTTTTCTAATATAGAAGAATTATTTCTTACTTCCATACAATAATCTAGCAGACCAATATATATCATTAAAAAACAGTCAACACTTAAAGAATCCCAATATAAATAACAATCAACAATTTCAAACTGTTGTCAAGGCAACCTTCTTTTAATCTTTTCATAGTTCAAAATACCTATTGGCTGAGAGAATTAAAGTTCTAAACTTTTGATTGGTCAATTACAGAATCAGCAGTAAAAATATATTCGTCTTTTAATATTAGATTCGTTTGTAAAAAGCAAATTAATAATTTATCAGATTATGAAAGTGAACAAAAGTTTTTTCTAAAATAAATTTCTATTTATAATTATAAAAATATTCTATAGTGGTGAACCTAAAAAAAATGTTCATAACCTATTAGAAAATGCTCCATATGTCATTGATTTCATTTTCAATTTACGTTCGTGTAAAAGTAAAATTTTTTTTTTACTAATATCTTGATTATTTTTCTAAAATAATTATATTTTCAGCATATTTTTTCAAAATAATTTATAATGTATAAAAAATATTTACAAAATACTGTAAAACATTCATTTTCATTTTGAAAATCAAAACAAAGAATTTGGATTGGTAAAGATTGTTGACAAGTGCTCCCTTTTTTCAAAATGAGAAACAACCAATCAGCATCTTCGAAAGTCCATCTTCTCTCATTGTTAAAACTTTAAATTTAAATATTATTGATTTTTTTTAATTGTAAAATAATTATAGAGAAAGCAGTACCTTATGGTACATTTTAAGCTTTAAAATGAGTGTAAATTCGCTATGATAACATAAAATCTACCATTTTATTTTAGCTGATTCAATAAAAATTGAACCTGACACTAAAAGAGTTAATAATAAAAGTGGAATATCACTTCTATTAATCCTCTAATATACTTATATAGACACTAAACATTGCAACTTGACCACAGACATTGAAATTATTGTTGCAAATAATTTTAAATAAACCTCTTTAAACAGGTAAATATCACCTATTCTGAATGTAGATTAATAAATATATATAAATGTTAATGTAAAAGAAATACTGAGCTTAAATTTAGTAAAATTAATGGCACCAAATATACTTTCAATACCTTTGTGTCTAACCATTAATATGATGCAAAAGTATTAAAAGTATATTTTCTGTGACAAATTGTTCTAAATTTAAACTCTGACTCAGTATTTTTTTACATTAATAATTATGAATATACGGGATTTGAACTCAAACTTTCAAGCAACTTTCAACTATCCACACTATCTCATACTACTGATACACATGACCACCCTCATGTAGAAAAGATAAATAATCACCAATATACATATTTTGTGCTGAACCAGCACTCATGTGTTGGTCCAGATTATCATCTCCCACATATATATATAATCAGTGCTCAGTTTATATTAAGATAGAATATCTTTATACTGTAATGGACAGACTTCAATCTACTCCAACCTCCAACTCTTCAGCCATCCATACCATTGAAAATCTGATGATAGAATGCCCATGCTTATGCCAATGTTGTTGTAATGCCCAATATGACCTCAAGCCACTCTTACCCCTTATGTGTAGGACTAAATGAATAACATCCTATGCATGAGGAGTCAGAGTGGCTTGAGGTCAACATGGGCATTACAACAATATTGGCAGCGATATAGGACTTGGGCATTCTATCATCAGATTTTCAATGGTATGGATGGCTGAAGAGTTGGAGGTTGGTAGATTGAAGCCTTTCCATTAAAGTATAATGATTTGCTATCTTAATATAAACTGAGCACTGATTATATATGTGTGTGGGAGATGATAATCTGGACCAACTGATGAGTGCTAGTTTAGCACAAAATATGTATATTGGTGATTATTTATCTTTTTTACAAGTGTGTGGTCATGTGTATAAGTAGTATGAAATAGTGTGGAAAGTGGAAGGTTGCTTGAAAGTCTGAGCTCCAATTCCCTATATTTACAATTAAGTTCCAGATATAAGAATGCCTGTATTTCAAATCTTACACATTAATAATTATGATAAAAGAATATCAAAATATAGTTATATATATAATTAATTTAATTGTACAACTTATGTGGCTATGACTTAAATCTGTATTACTTCTGAACATTCAAGTCCGAATTTCTAGATAAAAGTTACCAAGATATTTAAATTGATTCTGATTCTCAAATTGATAACAACTAAAACTAAAAGCTGTTGAAAACGAATGTCTGATAAAACAACTAAGTATTTTCAACAAAATCAAAATCCTTCTACTTTGAATTGAAAATATTAAGAATATTTTGTAAGTATTTCTTTAAATTGGGAACACAATTATTAGCATACTGTAGATCTAAAAGCATAAAAGATGAAGTATTTAATTTGTTTTGAGTCAGTCCAAATTAAAAATTTGTCTTTAAAATCTAATTCTTATTTTGACCCTGTTTCATGAACCCACATATAAACTTTTTCAAATACTATTGTAATAAAAAAAAAACATTCTGGATCTAGTATTGGATTAATAACAATTTTTATTTCAAATGTCTCAGATATTCGAGGAAATCTTTTTTCTTTTCACTAAAAACTGCATTAATATAAATAAAATGTGCAGTCAAGAGTTGTTAGCCAAGAGGTCAGCACAGCCACCTTACAAGCAAGCAGTCTGTTACAGATGGTTGTTGCAAGTTCGCCTCCCGGATGATACTATGACATATGGAAAAAAAATAGTGTAATAAACAAAGATAATTTGCATGCTAAAACTATTCTTGATTAACAGTGTCAAATGCCTTGAATGAATCAATCAAAGCAATATATAAATCATTGTTTTTGCACACATGTTTTTTATACTTGCCTTTAAGCAAAAATTATGTCTATAATGTTTTTTAATTGTCTAAAACCCCACTGAGTTCTGGTAATAACTTATCTACCACTGCTAGCATTAAATCTAATAAAGTTCTTGAAACTATTTTTGTTGTAGCTAATATTAATGATATTCCAGTAAAATTTTTATCTCCTTTATTTTTATAACTTGAACAAATAATAGCGAATTATTATACAATAAAATCCAAATGCTTCAACATATTTAATTTCTAATATTGCCCTCATCAAATCCATTTTTATATCACTTTGCATATTTTTATGAACATGTATATTATGAATTAATTACGTTTAGTAATGTCGTTTAGAACAATAGTCACATGACATATTCAAAAATAAAAAAAATCTATCTATAATTGCTAGTACTTAAATGTTACATGATTTAAGGAATTAACAATAAATAGGTTTTTTAATCAAAACACAATTAATAGATAATTCCATAAATATTTAAAATACATTTATACTCTGCAAGCCCAAATATGCATAATTTTATAAATTAGAAATTGATTATGAGTTTATTAAATAATCTTCACAAACTGATTAGATGATGTTTTAGAATAATAATGAGAAAGGACATTGAATTAGTCCACAAATGTGTGTTTAATTAAAAAGTCATATATATTAATCTTTAACAGGTTTAAAGTTTACATATGGACTAGAGACAATCTCTAATTGAATAAATGATTAGTGATCATCATCACTGTATTTATCCAGAGTGGATAGTGTCAAAGCTGTGGATGAAGTAAGTTTGATACTTTTAATCAAAATTTAACAATTTACTATTGAACGATATGTGTGAGAATGGTGACACAAATGCTAAGTGCTGATTTAGCATGAAATGTATCTTGGGGAGTCATTTATCTTTTATGATGTTTTTGTTCACATGTCAAACGTTGGTGGCCTAGTGCTTAGCATAGCTGCTTTCCAAGCAGTTGGCCTAGGTTCGCTTCTCAGTCAATGCATTTGACATATAAAAAAAATGTAGTGGTGTGGAGTTATTTGGCATATTTATAAAAAAATATTACACATAGGAAAAGAGAAGAGAAATTGAATTATTCCATGTGTGTGAATGTGTTTATTTTAAAAATCAGATATATTAACCCTTTACTGGGGTTAAAGGTTAAAAGTTGTGAATGAAGTAAGTTTGACATTTGGAAATCAAAATGTAATTAATAGTATTAAAATTTTGTTTATATAAATCTTTAAACTTTTTTATTGTTTTCATATGTGCATTGGAATCTTTTTTATTAGGCGTAAATTCCGAATAAATTTTAACTTGACTGCCAGTTATTAAATATTAATCGACATGTTTTTTGTTAAGAACATCATACTTGGAATTTAAGTAATGCTCTTGCTCATGGATAATATCCTTAAGAAATTAGTCTGGGAATATGGAAAGGACAAGACTGCATGATGATTTATTAAGCAATATCATCTACCTCCTATTGGTTATTCAAGCCTATATAAGATGGCAGAACTAAAATAAAAATAATAAATTTTTATTTGAAGTAATGCATAGGTAGACAAAGCTTTGTACATGACAAAAAATTACAAAAAATTTGAAATAATGCAGGTAGACATCATGAAATGCTTTGTATATGGCAAAGAATTATAAACATCTACAGTCACTGAAGAGCTAAAGACATCAAAATATATGTATGCTAAATTGGTATCATGTTTATATAATTATGGAAGCAAATAGTCTTAGAATCATGTCATTAAAGCATTTTCCAACTACAGACAGACAGCTTGATAGTAACGGTGTAAATGTTGGTTGCTGATGGAAGAATGAATTAGATCCAAAATATCTAGATGCCCAAATTCAAATCTAAAACTCTGATGAAAGCCATAAATTAGAAACTGATCTGGGAATATACATAGGACAGTATTGGTTAATGATTTATTAAGCAGTACCATTTCACACCTATTAGTTACTAAAGTTTACACTAGATGACGGAACTGTAGTAAAAGACATATATGATATTAAAAGTAAGGTTTAAGGAAAGGTAATGTTTCGTTGGTATTAAAACATCATACACATGAATAATTGTGACGCTGAAACTAAATTCAACCATTTCAAGTGTTTTATTTATTTATTGCCTTTGCCTATAATGCTTGAGACACTTATTATATTTTCCAGTCGTACAATATGAAGATTGAAAATATAAAGATGATTCTTTTTTAATTATAATAATACAGAATATTTACAATAAAAATTCTATAAGTAGATAATATCAAACACTGGAAAGATGTAAAAAATATTTTTAATTTGACTATGGATCTGTGTACAAACTCATTTCATAATATAGTGACTTCAGCTCTCGTGAATTCATTTCACAAGTTTTTTGCCATCTGATATGAGACTTTTTAAAAAAATTATTTAGATAATAAATAAGTAGGCTAAGCTTGGGTGAAATTTGATGTATTTCATCTAAGGAATATAAAGATTCTGTTTCTGCTAAGTGTAATTTTATATCTGTCTTTGACTTTATCAATTTTTCCTCTTACATCATTATCTACACTGTAGCTTCTCTGCTCCGATAAAAGTAGCCATTAATAACTCCAAAACATATAAACATAAAAATACCAAAAAATGCACTAGAAATAAGTATTATATGTCTGTACAAATAACTCTATGAACCACTAATGCATATTCTTATAAAACATATTGTCCATTTTTCTATTTATTTGATAGTTTGCAATCTTCTAACTTTTTCTACAGCCATTTTTTTTAAAGACTTCAATGTCTTGTCAAATTGTAGCTCCCCATATCCTCAGAGACATATATTCCCAGTCAGAGCAATCAATCAACATAAATGGGGTTACCTCTCCCACACTATCAAACAATTTTTAGGAAGTCTTGCACTGTCTCTTATTTCACATGTCCGATAGGTTGCAGGATTACAAATGTTTTACATGGTCCTTATTACAAATAGAACTTAATTTTCAGATTCAAGTGAATTTTTTACATTTTTATTTTTTAATTTTTACTCATTTTTTATAATAGTTCATTTAAAAATTAATTTTGCCGTACTTGCTGCTTAATCGCTAGTTATATCAAAGCGACTTATTTGTTTTGTTTTAGGATCTTGCTATAACTTTTTTTTTTTTTGCTATTTTTTTTTAATAATTAAATTATTTCGTTTATTTCTATATGATTCAAAATCAAAAAATTATATTTTTTGTTTGCATTTAAAACATTTTCTTTAATTAAGGTCTATATTTTTTTTACAGTACAGGTTTTTTCATTCCTGCACTCCAATATTTAATATATAGGGAGTTTGAACTCAGATTTTCACATGACCCTCATCTATCCACGTTATCTCATATTCTGACACACTTGATCACATACATATCTTTTCAACATGTGTGTGATCAAGTGTGTTAGCAGTATGAGATAGCATGAATAGCTGAGGGTCTTGTGAAAGTCTGAGTTCAAATCCCCTATTTAATTAAGATCGTATATTTATTTTGCTTTATGCTAATTGCTTGAGCGTTTTAAAGTGATTTCATCTACCTGACGTCAGAATTTAAACCTTTTCTTGCAATAACCGCCTTGAAAAACAGGCTGGCTCTATTTGGGTTGTGATGCCAATATTTGTTAAGTACCTTCCTCTAATGGCGAATATTACTTGCAGTGATGTTATTTCATACTCCCACAGCTGAAGTTGCAGCTGAAATAATTGTTTTTAAAAATGTTAAGTACGTCAGTCTATCCAATAATTTAAGATATACTTTTACCTAAAATGGTTTGAAATCAAGGTTCCTTTTACAGATGTTCAGCCAAAATTTTCAAACAACAGAGCATTTGTGACTAAAACATGGATTTTATATAAAAATTCGAATCTGCCTTCTCACTTATCAGAGCGAATTTTAAATCCACGTAGATTTGCTTTTCCTAGATGTTACAGAAGTCTCGTGAATAGAGATTAAGGATGATCCACGATCATTCTATTCATTTGCTTCATAAATTGAATATAATGGCCACAGATCTTTACAGATGTGTATAAATACAAACCGTGAAATGGATACGGTTCATTTGAAGATCTGTGATGATGACATTTTAGTATTAATTATTTATTGGACTATTTACAACATCTGATATTAAGAACTGAATATCTTTAGAAAAATTTTAAACGTTATTTAAATTTCTAAATATATTCAGCTGTTAGGTAATATCATATACATGCTAGTATTTAACTCAATGTTTTGAGTGGTATTATTATGTTCTCTTCTTTTGGTACTCCTGACCTGATCAATCATAGTATTCACTTAGGCATTGAACTTGGACCTTTAGATTCTTGAATGTTGCGTTTTAAGGTAATGCTCTAATCAACAGAATTTTAAAATCCAGGTTCGATTCCCATGCTAGTACTGTCATTCATACAAAATCAGCTGTTTAGAGTGTTACCTTAAAGGTCAATATTCAAGAATTATTTTAAAGATCCAGGTTTGATTCCTGTACTAGTAATGTTATTAGTCAAACCAGCAACACTGGAAAAAGAGAGAATAATATCGCTGGAAAACGAATACTAACATGTGGGATATTACTAACAATTTAATGTGCTTAGAAAGTTTAAATGAAGTTTAAAAATTTTTTAAAGACTTTCAGTTTTTAAGATTAGATGATGGAAATAGTCTAAGAAATTATTAATAATAAAATGCATAACTCCGCGGCTACAATGGCAGATGGGAAAAACTTAATAAAGTTACTACATGGATCGTCTCTAGGTTAAAATCTTTACAGCTTCTTCTATGATATTTTGCTAATGGCTATGCTATCTATAAAATTTCCATATGTTAATTAAGATTTGAAATACCAGTAACTCTTATACCTGGAGCCTAATTGTAAATATAGGGGATTTGAACTCAGACTTTCAAACCCCTTCACTATCCACACTATCTCATACTACTGATACACATGACCACACAATTATTTATTTTTTTCTGCATGTGTGTGGTCATGTGTCAGTAGTATGAGATATTATGGATAGTGAAGGGGCTTGAAAGTCTGAGTTCAAATTCCCTATATGTTACTTAAATAAATTTTCATTGTAATCCATTAATTAGAATTTTTTCCCCTTCATTAACATTTTTAATAATGTTAAGCTAATCATTATTTAGATTAATAATTTTTATTAGTCATTCATTAGGCTAGAGATTAATCACTTAAAAAATTACACGACAGAAATATTATTCTTTAAGTGGATAGATAATCTTTAGTATAATGAATGACTAATAAAAATTATTAATACAATTCTATCAAATGGTTTGGGTCAAAGTTGTGAGGGCAGTAAATTTGGCACTTATCAAGTAAACTGAACAATGATAAAGATATGTGTAAGTGATTGTGTTCTGGACCAACTGATGAGTGCTGGTTCAGCACGAAATGTGCATACTAGAAATCACATATATTTTTCACGTCTTTGGTCATATGTTTATGATTAGCGTTAAAAATGGATGGAAATCAATCCATATCTTGTCTGAGCGTGGTGTAGTGAAATTACTCAACAGAAATATTATTCATTATTTAGATTATCTTTTGCATTTGGTTTTTTTTTTCTTGTCTTTTTTTTTTTATATGTCAAAGCATCTATCGGGAAAGGAACCCGCGACAACCGTCTGCAAGCAACTGCTTGCTTGCAAGGCAGCTGCGTTAACCTCTCGGCTACCGATGCTTGACGCTTTATGGTTTGTTGTTATAAATTCTAACCAGTAAAGAAACTACTTTATTGCAATTAAATGAAACTACTAAATATGCACTATTGTGCTACAATAAACTCAAAAGGTGACAATTATTGAAATCTCATGGCAGCTACATAAAATTAGAATTATCGTTTAAATCGTCGCAAGCTTAAACGCTTATTTTGAATTTCTGATCTTTGTCTGTCAAACAAATAAAAATTGCAATCCTTTCAGTTTAGTTTATCTCTTTTTTCGTTACTAAAGAAGTCTATAACTAAATCTTGTCGCTATTGTCGTTAGGTCGACACTCCTTATTACTTCGTAATACAGTTTATTTAATTTTAGAACTCTATTAAACTTTAATAAGCAGGTTTCATCTTATCAAATCATATTTTAAGTTATTATTAGTCCTAAATATTTATTATTATTATTATTATTTCTAACACTGCCTTTTTAAGTCAATATAATACTATATAATAAACGATTAAAAATCTCATTAAAACAGATGAATTTTATATTTAAAAGTTTTTTTTTTTTTTTCATATTTCCTTTTCCGTTTAATATCCCATCTTTCATTTTATGTAATTAAAATTTGCATCATTATCTTAATGAAGGTAAGAATGATGGAAAACTGCAGGTTCAGAGAGCAGTAACAAAGCTAATATTAAGCAAATAATTATATTTATTATTTAAGAGCATGATCCAGTTAAAAGGCTTATCTATTTACATCATAATTTTCTTTCCGTTCTATAATAATTAATATTATAATTTTAATAATGACATATTTAATTTGATTATGTACCTGATAAAATAAAATAAGCAGGGGAAAAAATATAACTTTCAATTATATAAATATCCGTAAATATATTCAATTTCTATTATAGTATATATATTATTTTTATTAGTAATTCTCAATTTTTTTTTTATGTTTTATTAGTAATTCTCAATTTTTCTAAGCTTTGCTTCAATTCAGTGATTTGTTTCCATTTCAGTTATTATTTATGTGTTTGCTGCACCTTTCGATATCTGTTACTATGAACACTAAAATTTTGTTTTATATACTGTATTTATCTTATCTACGACCTATAAGCGTGTAAGACGCACCCTCTTTTATATACATTTTTAAGAAAAAGATAATTTTCTACATTTTTCATTAATTTCCATAATGATTTAATATACTAATTTTATAATTAATTAGGTCTATAAAACATGTAACTAGGGAACACTGTAGTTAGGTACCTTTTAATCTTCATCCTCCAAATCTGCAAATTCATCTCCAGAGTTAAATAAATAACAACTTGAAGCATCTTCTTCAGAAACTGAGTTTTTGTATAACAAATAATCCTCTGTGCAATACTAGAAAGTTACTAATCCCACATTTCTTAAGTGACTTTACAACTATTTTGGGTTTTACAACATCCCAAGAAGTTTTGACTCATTCCCAAATCTTCCAAATGCTAGGCCCCTTTCTTCCTCCTGGTGGGATCACTTCAAAATCTGTATACTGCATCCAACTGTTTCATTTCTCCTTTGTGAACTCTTTAAATGGTTTATTAATACAGATATTTAAAGTTGAAGCTGGCTTTTTAGGCCACCCAGAACACTAATAATATTCTGGACAAACCTACCAAGTTTAAAATTTAAACATTACCCTGCATTGTTTAAGTGTGATGCATGCACACATTTGGATGAAACATAACCTTGCAGTGGGTCTGAACTCTATTTTACTGAATGCTCCCTCTTTTTGTATTAAAGCATAAAATATAGCACTCAATGTATTATCTTTCCAGAATAGAAAAAAATGTTATAGAAACAATTTATTGGAAACCACTATTTCACAAAAGGACAAAATGCAATAGAGAACTTATATATGTATGTTAATAGAAACCAGAACTTTTAGACTGACTGAAATTTCAATTCATAATTTTGATTATTGGCAAGAGGGATCCCATATTTTAGATGTATTCTGAGAAAAAAGGTGCATGCTATTTGCAAGCAAATACGGTTGTTTTTATTCCTATATTTTGATCCCTTTGCACTGTCATCTTCAAAAATATTAAACATATATTATATGATTAATTAAACATATCAATATATTGACATCATCAAAATTAAGTTTTTATCACCACCTCTACAAATATTACCACATACAATTAAATTTCCTATCCGTTTTAAATATACTAATTATTAATTTGATTACATTGGTATTCTTTTATTTGCAATCTTAACACAAGATACTTTTGCAATTTAATGTGTTTTCTATTTAAAATTTCTATAAATCTACACTAATTTTACTTCATTTATCTTGTTAATTATTTCTGTATTTTCATTGCTGGTTATTTTTATATTTCTGTTTTTATTTTGTCATAATTTTATTTTAATTAGTTTAATTATCTCACATGGTTTAATGCAGAGAAAGGCTGATAGACCCTGGGATGAAAGACCTATGACTCATAGATGCCAACTCTTTGGCTTCAGGAGCTCTAACTTCATATGAAATTTTGATCAATACATCACTTATTATTTTGTTTAAGTTAATTTGTTGAGAATCCAACTATACCCTTCTTATTTAAAAACGCCCTAATAGAAACTTCCCCCATATTTAAAATTGTTATTTTTACAATTAAACTTTTTTTTTACCTATTTAATATATTATAATCTTAATATTATTTATTATAAATGTAAGCTTACAAACAATAGACATCTTAAAAGTTAATATTTCAACTTTGTAAAATAGGAAAATAAAATATTAAATGGAGTTTGTAACTATAAGAATTAGGATTGGTATTATTGGATATATTTTATCTATTCATAAATATGATACAATAAAACATTAGATGTTTGTCTGAAGATTTATGCTGATGACTTTTTGGTAATAAATATATACTGGATTATTTCTAACATCTAATATTAAATATCTTTAGAAAAAAAATTAAACTTTACTTAAATTTTGCAATATCATTCAACTGTTAATAATAGCACATAGGTTAATATATGCACTATGATTTGCATAGTATTATTGTCCACTCTTCTGTTTCTGGTCTGATCAGTGACATTATTAGCATGGAAATTGAACCTTGACCTTAAGATTCTTTAATATTGATTTTTTAAGGTAATGGTGCCTGTTAGATTATTTCTTTAAAAAATTAATATTCAGGAATCCAAAGGTCCAGATTCAATTCCTGTGCTAATGCTCTTACTGCTCAGGCCAGCAACACCTGAAGAAGAGTGGAGAATAATAGTGCTTGAAAGGTGCTGTATATATTATCCAGTGTGCTATTACTAAAGGCATTCAATATTTCATATTAGATGATGGAAATAGTTCAATATATTAATACAACTGAAATATTTGATATTTGAATTCATTTTTTTTTAATTTAAAAGACTTTTAGAGTTAGTTATCATTAATGAAAAAACAATATATGTTAAAAGTAAACATTAAATTTATTGTTACTAAAATTTAACAAAAAAGATTCTTTACCAATATTGATTAAAAGACCATTTTTCTTTATCCAATAGAAACTACTTCTGCTTTTAGGACTTATCTTCTTAAAAGTATGTTTTGTAAATAAAATTTAATTGTAATCTTATATGTTTTGGATTTACAATAATTATTTTAAAAAAATATTGCTTAAATAACCTCTAATATATAACCAAATTATGAAAAATTACTTTTATTTTTCAAAGATGTTCACCTGAGATAAAACAAACCACCAATCAGAAAGTGTCATTTGTGTTGATGTCAAAAGGAGGCAGGTCTAACATGTTTCATATGAAAATTAGATATTGTAATTTTGTAAAGGTCTGTAAGATGCTGACATCTTCAGACTTTTTTAAACTAATAATTTTGAAATGGTTTCTGTGGCAAAATAAAACTGCACAAAATAATGTAAGGTTACAGATAGGCTCAAAATAATGAAGAAAATATATAGTGATTACAGTGCCATTGTAATGCCTAAAACAGCTGACACAATGTGATGAATGGTGAAGTCAAGAATTAAAAGTTCATAAATCATTAATTCACTTTTGTCACTTTTGGTGCTTAAAACACTTCTGAATTCTTGAGCAATAAACAAATGGTTTTCCATATTCTAAACAAATATATTACTTTATATATTCTAATTTTGAGACATTGTTTTGGTGCTGAGATTTTTTTCAGTTTTTCTTTCATATTTTGTAGTTATCTATAATGTTAATTTATCTGTATATTATTTGCATAGAAATGAAAGCTAAAATTATTAATTTAAAAAAATATGAAGATGTCAGCATTGTACAAGCTACAAATATCACATTCATTATAATCTAAAAGCAAGCTGATTGATTATATAATAATACAAAAAACTTTATTTAAAAGTTATATGAAATAATAATAAATGATTTCAATTTCTTTCCATTTTTGATTAAGTTTGATTTTGCATTTATTTACTCCTGTTTCATTAACAAAATAACAGGGAAAGAAAATTGCTTTTAACCACTATTCAAGACAAATGACCATTATTTGCATATCAATGACATTCAACATTCTAAAAATGCAACTATTTTTCACAAATATTTAAGTAATTTATGATTACTTTTTACAATATACTTACTAATGAAGTGTCTATATTGAGTAATAATGTGTGTATATTTAGATTTTTATTTAAAATATTGAATTTTAGTTGAAGAAAAAACAACAAAAATCAATATTCAGAGATTGTAATTTTTAAAACAACAAAAAATCACCGGTGATGTCACGTAATGATTGGTTCAAATATAATTCTTTTGTTTCACCGCTGGCTATTTTTCAAATGTTTTTCCTTATATTTTTCTTCAGTTATTAACATTATTTTTAATTTTTCATTACATTTTACCAATTTAAATGTGAAATAAATTGATATTTAAAAGCTAAGTTGAAACAGTAAACAGTTCTGTTTATTGATAGTTGATAATTTTTGAATAGAAACACACTCCTAATGTAATTGACAAATAACATTACTTCAGACTTTTATCTATTTGACCAATAAAATCAATTCCAAGGTTTTTGATAAAATGCACCACTTAAAGGGTTTAATCTTATTTAATATTAAGTGCTCACACTTTGATAGTGACAAATTTTTTATGTTCAATATGTGTGTTCAATTAATCTAATAATTAATTATTTGTTATTTGGAATGAATGACTAAACCCTTGGTTTAGTCTTGGTTGGTCTGAGGGTCAGAATATAAGAGCAACCTTCAACAAATTGTCAAATATAGATAGACATATCAGAAATTAATGAGCAACTGATATTAGACATTTTAGTTAGCAGAGTTAATTGTTAAAGTATAGATTTCTTTTTTTTAAATATTGCATTGGATGTAAAGTTGAAATTATTAAATTAGAATGGGGAATGATCATCCTTTGTAGAGATAAAAGGATATGGATTAATAAATAGTTGATGAATACAAATGAAGGATGATCATGTCTACCTAACCATTAAATATTATATAGAGACACTACTTTGTTATAAAAATTTGTGAACAGTGATCATCATCAAAATTAATTTGTTAAATATTAAATATTAAATCAAATTAGTTGTCTGTTGTTTTATTTTTCTATTTTCCAATTAATCACACTATATGCATATCCAATGCACTCATCAGATATGAAAGAATCATACTAGAGTACATGTACATTCTCCCTGAGTTTGAACTCTGTGGCATAGCATGGATTAAGAAGAGATGAAGTAAGGGATGTTGTGCAAATATCAATCCCACACCACTCAGTCATTGATTATCATGGGATCACTTCCTAAAACTTAGATAAATCATCAAATAACTGACTTGCTGTATCATGTATAATGCCCTATCCATGAGACCGAGTGGGCGACCATAGTTAGATACATCTCACAAGGAGAATAGTCTGTCCCATTATAGTATGTTTATGTAAGAATGACTAAATTAACTTTTAGAAATTCAGTAGTCTAAAGATTCCTTGAGTCTGTGTGAATAAGAAATAGATGATTATGGGTGCATGTCCATGAATTGGGATTGGTCTTTTTATATTATTATATTTTTTTTTACATGATTTTGGTTTGGATTTTTCATACCACTTTTTTTTTACATTATTTTGGGTTGCCCTCTTCATATTATTTTCTTTTTAAAGTTTTACCAAAGAAAATAATAACATTAATTTTATTATTTTTTGATATTCAATAAAGTGTATAAAAATTTATTCTTATAAAAGTATGTTTTACTTACTGCAGCAAATGTTTCTCCTCACCCTTTTCAAAATTTAACAAAAGGATTTAGTTTTTCATATTGCAAATTTCATTAGCTGAAGAATAAAGAATTGTGATTGGTCTAATGTCAGGGATTTTTCTAGAAAGAAAAAGATACATTCTTTTTTCTTTTTTAAATAGAAATTAAAAATGACTAAAGAAGATATTTTTTGAAAAAAACATAAATTTTAAAGTGTTGCACCTTTATTATTAACTCTCATAATAATTAAAATTCAATGCTAAGTAAACAAGACCTTAATGAATGTAATTCTCTTTAGAAGAAGATAATCTATTATCATAATTATAGAAAAAATGTCTGCAAAAAGATCACATGTTAGAATAAATACTTCTCTTAAAAAATAATTATTAAAAGAAAAGTTATAAATATAGTAAACAAATGCATAATCAAATAATAAACCCCCCAGATATTTTTTTAAAAAAGAGAAATAATGCTAATAAGATACATGTAACATAGTACAGGATTTACTTATAGAAAAGAACGTGTTAACATCTTATACTTAAAATAATATACCAATATTAACTGTATACAATCTTGAAATAAAAAATAATAATAAAAGTAAAAAAAAAAGCACACACTGGAATTTATGACAAATAAAAGAATTATAAAAACATAAAGAAGCAACCCAATAGAATAATACTTGTCTCAATTACTAATTCAGATGTACCATTATGAAATTGTTGAAATAAATATTAAATAGTCAAAATAAGAGTCGTAGATCACATGACCCTATTCTATTATTTCAATGGCAGCTGTTTATCCAATAGACAGTTAAGAAGATATTGGCTGATTATAAGGAAAAAGAAAGTTTATATTTTCTGTTTATAATTTCTGGAAAATAGTTATGCAATTTAATTTATAATTATGACTATGTTTGTGTTGTAATAATAATAATAATTTATTTATTTATTTATTAATAAAATCAAACAATATATATATATGATAAAGAAAACAAGTTATACATTTCGTAACTTGCTTATAGCTTGCATTTTATGATCACTAGCTGGAGCTTTACCAATAGCTCCTAACAAGCTTTTGTTTACATAAACGCCAAGAGAGATAGAATTCAATATCTTTTTCATTGTCTCCACCTTCAGACCAGCTAGTTTCAAGCTAGTTGGATCATGTCAGTCAAAAGTAGGGACTTACATGAGGCAACTAGCTTGAAACCAGCTGGTCTGAAGGTGGAGACAATGAAAGAGATATTGAATTCTATCTCTCTCGGCATTTATGTAAACAAAAGCTTGTTAGGAGCTATTGGTAAAGCTCCATCTAATATATATATATATATATATATAAGTACTTCAAACAATACAAACTTGTGCTAGAAGCCATTATTAAGTTATTAATTACAAACTAAAAATACATTACTATACATTATTATACTTATAAATATAAAACAAATAAATTAAAAATATAAAAATAAATATCTCCAAAGAAAGGAAATATATATACTCATTAAATAAAAGCACATACATATTAATTAATCAATATTCTATCGATAAGACAATAATCAAAATTTCAGACATTTCTTAAACATATAAAAAAAAAAAAATGAAAATATTATAAATCAAAAAAAAAAAAAAAAAAAAAAAAACCCAACCCATTCTAACTAAATTTACTACCACTAACTACTAAAAAAACCCAAAACCTCCCATTTAAAATTTATTGTGAAGAGAGTTTATTTTTAATTGACATTTTAAAACAAAAAAAAAAAGAAGAATAATATAAAAAAAAAAAAAAAAAAAAATATAAATATATATATATATATATATATATATATATATATTCTAAACTTACATAGTTTAAAAACTGAAGACACATGAATTGGTATATATATCATGCACAGAAGTCAATAAGGCCTACCAAAAATAATATATATTATATAATTTTGCAAAGTACAATACTTAAGATAATGAAGAATCAGTAGAGCCAACCCAAATAGAAATATTATAACATGAAAACAAGCAAAATATATAATCATCAAAAATCTAGGTATGAATTTCACCAGATAAAAAAAAAACAAGTAATCAATTTTACATAACTGAGAACATAAGTAGATGTGTTTTGATCAAGATAACCTTGAATTAATAAAGATGCCCAAATAACAATAATTATCAACAAAACTAATATTACCACATGTACAAATACTATTTGAATGAACATTATATTATCGCAAATTGCAGTATTAAGTGAATAATAATAATAATGATAATAGTGGTGGTAATAATAGTAGCAGTAGCAATAATAATAATAACAACAATAATAATAATAATAATAATAATAATAATAATAATAATAATAATAATAATAATAATAATAATAATAATAATAATAATAATAATAATAGTAGTAGTAATAGAAGTAATAGTAGCAGTAGTAGTAGTCATAGTAGTAATAGTAATAATAGTATTACCAGCTTTATCTCATAAAAGAAACATAAGCCAGCATCTGAACAATTTTCATGTCAGCAATAGCAAAGATGTTTCAGGTTCATTAATGAATAAGTCATATTCAAAATCTTAATATGTATTAAACTCATTGTATGCAAATTTATGCAAAACAACTCAGACCATCATTTTTTTGAAATTGCAAAACACATGTTTTCTATTTATAGCATTTATGTCACTAGCAATGAAATAAGCCTCATTGTTTTTCCCGTTAGGCATTGTTTCTCTCAGTACACACTATCTCAGCTCCAGAGGGTTCAAATACATGATTAACTACCTTTTGATGATCAACAAATATAGAACTGTCTTCATTTTTGTTTAGCAATCTGTTATATGCATAATTATGCTCAGACAATCTGTTACTGACTATGGCCTGAGTTTTACCGTAATATATTGCACTGCATCCTGTTTTAGGGCATGCGATTTTGTATACCACCTGTGGCATTGATTGTAGGTTTATTTTATTCTTAGTGTTATTAATTATTCTATTAGTGTTTGGGGGAGTTCTAAATTCTACTTTAAATTCATTATGTAATTTTTTGACAAAGTTTTTTGCCACACTAGGAATGTAAGGTAAACTTAGGTATTGTTTGTCTTCTTTGTTGTTATTCTGGGTTAGGTTTTTGTAGAAGAGCTCGATTCTATTTGCAATTGTTCTATGGTTGAATCATACACTTATCTAATCTCTGACATAGCAAGAGATGTTGTTTTTTATGTCAGCTTCAAATCATACCAAAATTGCTTTTTCTCTTTTCTGAGTAATTGAGATATTCACATAAAAGTTCTGGATTACTTTTTTATGTAAATATCTGGAACATTTATGAGAATATTTTATTATTCAGTATATTTATATAATATGTAAGTTTTTTTTATTTTATTTATTATTTTACTTTATTTTTATTTTTCTACTTGACCTTGGATGTATGTACAGATATCATACATACACATATCTCATTACAATTAATACTTAATTGTTAATTATTGTTAATGTGTACACATTTTAATTTGTACTCTAAATAATATTTAATCAATGTGTATACATATTTTGTTTTAAATATAAATACATATTTTTTATATATGCATATTGAAACGGTATTCTTTATCAATCATATCGTTTCACCTACTATGTTCCATAGTAGTATATTTTTCCTAGTTTAAACCCCCAAGTTTGCATATATTAATTAAAAGAGCTTATATGTATGTGCATATATTTTATAAATGTGTACTTCCATGATTAACTAAAATAACTTAATAAAGGATATAGTAATGTATGTGCTTATATCTTATAAATGCATATTGCAAATAATGTTAAATAATTTTTATAAATAAGGCAAACATAATTCTGAAGTTTAAGGTAATAAAGTTAAACATTACCTGGTATGTAAATTTTCACACATATTTATATATGAAAGAAGCTTGCAAAGTTATAGATTTCAAACTTTGTTATTGTTTTTTTTCTATTTCATTTATTTCTCAAAGATGATAAATTTCTAACACTAATTAGCTCTCTTTGCCTAAAAATTATAGTTTCTAAGTTGACAGACTCACGTATATAATGGAATGTTTACCGGGTTAAAAAAAATATATATATATTTCTTGGAAATTAACTGATCACACCTGGGTTTTAAAATCTGTAAAAGCAAGAGCAGACTTAAAAGATATTAAATTTATTTTTATAACAAAGAGAAAGCTATTTTTCTCAATTACAGAGGTAATGGTTCTATTTGTAAAGTGTATAGCACACATATAAAATAAAGATTAAAAATTTGTCTCAACTTGTAAACAAATCATGACATTTGCAGAGGGGGGTGTTCTTATAAAAAACCCTGATTGGAATTAAATTAGGTCAGATGCTAGATGATTTTAACTTGTAATGCTGCCGGGAGCTATGCCCACCCTTACTATGAGGAACCAAGGCTAGAACAGTGACCTATTGCTATCCACTCTTGTCGGAAATTAGTCATCAATAATGGGAAAAAGTTTGAACCAGCAGCCTGCCTGGAAAGTAAAGATGAACAGACCAGCCAAGAAGAGATGTCCAAACACCAAGAAAAGAAGATGTCTTAGCAGAGAAGATCGGTAAAATAATCTGCAGAGCTCTGTAACAAACTCTCATTATTAATTTCTTAAATAATTCTAAGCTAACTATGTATAAAGGTGCACAAACTTATTATTTAAACTTTCTCTCTGGAATAAATTCTGTAATTAAGTGAAATTGTATCTAATTCCCTAAAATAATGTAAGAATAACTACTTTGTAAAACCTGCATAACTCTTTCAAAGTAAAAGAACTTAATAATGTAACTCTTGTTAAATTTAAATTATACTCTAAATATATTTGTATCTGTGGTTATGCCTTATTATAATTTATTATATTTGTTATGAATTTATGCTATGACTTATTTGGAGGGGAGATTGATACTCAGATTCTATAGAGGGGGTGGGGTTGAAAGAGTTGATTAGAGGCTCTTTATAGATAATTCATAGATGTTAAAGCACACACACATGCAATCTCCAATCTGAAACCTATTATATATATATATTTAATAGCTATTATGTATTAGCTGAGTAAAAGTAGGTTTGCTCATACTAATAAAATATCTAGTTAACAAATGCAAGAGCGATATTCTAAAGTATATTTAAATTAAATACATAAGGCCTTATTATGTTTTATTTATTTCTAGAATTTATAGTATGAACTATAAATATTAATTATAAGCTAGATCACTTAATTAACCCCTTTTAGAATGTTTGGGGATGCTAACTTATGAACTGGTATACAATGGTTTAGTGCAGGCATGTCAAACTGGCGGCCCCAGGGCCGCATGCGGCCCTCGAAAGGATTTTTCATGGCCCTCGTCTAAGATGCTATGTAATAAAATGAAAACAGAACGATATGTTGCAAACAATAAATTAATTTTTTTTAAAAAGCTCTTATATTTAATTACATGAACTAAAATATATACAGTAATTGTTGTCTACATACATAGCTAATTTATAATTCTCGGTTACATGCATAGCTTATGCCTTTATGATGATGAAGCATTTGAGATATGTGAATACCAAAGCTGGCAACGTTAATAATGTGCTGCTGTGCTTCCGAGAACATAAATACATTAGTCAGCTATTCACGCCACCAACGTAGCAATCCTATCTGCAGATATTGTTTTTTTCTTTGAATTGTAACAAAAGGCAGTTGCGCTAGTTTCTTTATCCGGATTGGTGTGTAAAAATTTGCGGGTTGTTTCCTTTTATAACTCATTCAAAAAATATAAGTAAACTGCTATATCCAAGAGTTTATATCTTTCTGAAACTAGTCAGACAGCATAAGAAATAACGAGCATGCATTTTGTTATATAATATTTTAATTATAATCAAACATGAGAAACAATAATATTTTACATATAAGTTAGTAACGATTACATTTCAGTTTGGAAAACACTAAAAGTTCTACAATTTTACCAGTGTATGTTCGGCCTTGGGAAACTTTAGTGGCTTCGACCATTTCTAACCTACGGCCTTATGCACAGCTTTCTTCTTTGTCACATCTCTATCTTAATTGCTCCGTGCTGGGAAGTCAGGACTGAGAGAGAGAAAAAACGTAATCCGTACCTTTTATAGCTACCTCCATTTATCGAGCATAATTCCAGGAGCGAGAATCGATAGCAGCGCTCTCTTTACATTTAAATACTAGAGTAGCGTTAAATTTTTACGAAGCGTATTTTGCATAAACGTAGTTGCAATTTTTTAAATTTTAAAAATTTAAATCTAAAGCTCTATTTTTATTACAGAAATGCCACTTCCAACGCTAAATAAAAAACGAAAGATTGATGACGAGGAAGAAAATTTCAAGAAAGGTGGGAACTGAATTATTTTTGTGTGGAAGTGAACAATAAGATTACGTGCTTAATTTGCAAAGAAACTATTAGTGTTGCTAAAGAATACAATATTAAGCTGACATTACAGCACTAATCACGAAAAACAATTTTCGTGTTTTGAAGCTAAAATAAGAGAAGAAAAATTAAAAACAATGAAGAATTCATTAAGTAGCCAGCAAGGAGTGCTTACAAAATTTATAAAAAGTAATGAATCAGTAACAAGAGCTAGTTATGAAATAAGCTATTTATTAGCAAAACATTCAAAAGCATTCACCGATGGTTCTTTAATCAAGGAATGTATAATAAAAGCTGCCGAATTTGTCTGTCCAGAAAAAGTACAAGCGTTTCGAGACATCTCATTATCAAGAAATACGGTGGCAGATAGAATTACTGAAATGGCAGATGACATCACTTCGCAATTACAGAAAATATCTACCAAAATCCAGTTCTTTTCAATTGCTATTGATGAAAGTATGGATATAAGAGATGTTGCACAAGTTGCTGTTTTTTTTCGTGGTTGCGATAATAACATGAGGATCACCAAAGAATTGTTGGAATTCATCTCTCTTCACGGAACAACAACTGGTGAAGATATTTTTGATGCCGTATGGAGCATTTTAGAAAAACTTAACTTGCCTGTTGACAAGCTTGTTTCTGTTACAACTGATGGTGCTAAATCGATGACAGGTGAAACTAAAGGTTTTGCGTCACGACTAGCAAGGAAATTACAAGACGAATATCCAGATAAACCGAAAATCAAAGCTTTTCATTGCCTCATTCACCAACAAGTTCTCTGTTTAAAATTATTAAAAATGGATCAAGTACTTAAAACAGTTACAAAGATAGTCAACTTTATTCGATCAAGAGCACTTAACCATCACCAATTTACTTCGTTCCTTAAAGATTTAGAATCCGAATTCGAAGATCTTCCTTATTACACAGAAGTTCGTTGGTTGTCCTGCCACAATGTCTTAAAGAGCTTCTATCTGATTTTGGAGGAAATAATATTATTTTTTGAAATGAAAGATGAAAACAACGAAAATATATCAATTATAAAAGATCCATTGTGGGTACAAGACCTAGCATTTTTAATAGATATTACAGGCCATCTGAATAATCTTAATATTACATTGCAAGGCAAAGATCAATTGATAACGAATATGTATGATGCAGTTGCAAGCTTTGTACAAAAACTGAATTTGTTTAAAAATCATTTGCAAAAGAACGTTTTGACGTATTTTCCTACATGTGAGCAGTTAAAAGCTCAAAATCAAAGTTGCTCGTTTTTACATCACTCTGCAAAAATTGAAAAAATAAAAGACGAATTCGATAAACGTTTTGATGATTTCAAGGAGTTCGAAGAAATTTTTTCTCTTTTCACGGGACCATTTGCCTTTGAAGTCGAAAAAGCTCCGACTTCGATACAACTGGAATTAATTGATTTCCAGAATGATTCGATTTTAAAAACCAAATATCGAGAAGTAGGAACTCCGAAAATTTATTCCTATTTAGGTGAAAGATACCCGGAAATTAAAAAATTTGCTGCACAAATTTTAAGCTTTTTTGGAAGTACATACTTATGTGAGAAATTATTTTCATGCATGAAATTAAATAAAACAGCTTACAGATCAAGATTAACTGATAAACATCTATCTGCCATAATGAAAATTGCTTGTTCTCAGTCTTTGAATCCAGATATTGAAAAACTAGTAAGAGGAAAACGCTGGCAAGTTTCCAGTAAAAACAATAAATTGTAGTTTTATAAATATGTAATCAGATAAAATAAATGTTTAAATAAAAGCAATACTATATCAATTGTATATTATTGAAGTGAATTCACTAAACTACATAATATGCTTTAATTACCCTATCTATATTCCTGCATTTTCACTTTCAAAATACAATTTTAAGAAAATTTGTGTGATGTGGCCCGCGAGAATCTTACCAGTAGCATAAAGTGGCCCATTGTTTGAATGAGTTTGACATGCCTGGTTTAGTGGAAAGAAGCTATAGATTTAGCATATTTTAGATTTAATAATGATCGATGATCATTAGCATGGTGAATGTATTACTTATAAAACACACTTATGTGCATATGCATCTTGCTACATGGTATTAGATGGAATTTGGTTTGAGACATTCCATATTTTTGTTCTGATAGCTTTCCTTAGAACTGGAGCATGAGGGTTCAGATTGTTTATGTTTCAAGCTAATCAGACCTCCGGAATAAAATGTTCTCTTCTCATAGCAAGTTGTACGGTCCACGGGAACCAACCATTAAGTTGATAGATCCCATGAGGAAACACACATTTGAGACATCATTTTATTTTAGTTAATATAGTGCCATAGTATCAAAAACTTTGCTATAACAGATCCCAGTTTATTCCGCCATTAATATTAATAAATTCAACTTTGATTTGAATGCACGATCTATTTGTGTAATAATAATCTGTATAGAGAGCTAACTTAGGCTAACTTCAAGGTGCCTAGAGTAATTATAATTATTAATTGTCTCTTGCAGGTTAACTGTTTGCAAACCTTATAGGCAGCTCATATCATGAATTAGTCATAATTAAAAACTGTAGATTATAATGAAATAAAGTTGTTAACATAATAAGTTCTGATTTCATTGTCCAGTGCATAAGATGGGATTCTGTAACTCATTTACTCATCCAATTGTAACATCTGTGATGAATTTCAATGCACAGAAGGATAGGTGTCTTAATAATTGATTTGTTTTATTAAAAGATATAAAATATATTGTTTAATGTATTTTTTCATAGTTCATTCCAATCTATTCTAATCACATTAATTCTACTTTATTTAAAAGTGTAGTAAGTAACTATGCATTGTCATTCTGGGTTGATTTATCAAATTATTAAATATCTCATAAGCCACAGATGTGTGTATTTAGTTGAGTCATAGCTATAAGGGTTAATTCATCCATGAGTCTTTTGTTCCACCCTTTGCTACTGCCAGCATGCTAATTAAAAGGAATCCTAGTGTAGCCTCATATATGTCATTTATAGGGTAATAAATCACAGAGCATTGGTGAAGGAGCTGAGGTGCTATCTGATCCAAGGTCTCAACCCCTCATCTAGATCAGCCTTGATGAATTTGCCAAAACTCTTGATTTTGTTATTAATTATTCTGTTAGTCTTTGGAGGAGTTCTACACCCTACTTTAAATTCATTATGCAATTTTTGACACAGTTTTTCCCACACTAGGAATATAAGGTAAACTTAGGTGTTGTTTGTCTTCTTTGTTGTTATTCTGGGTTAAATTTTTGTAGTAGAGCTCGATTCTATTGGCAATTGTTCTATGGTTGAATCATATGCTTATCAAATCTCTGACAAAGAAAGAGATGTTATTTATTCTGTCAGCTTCAAATCATACCAAAAATTGCTTTTTCTCTTTTCTAAATAATTGAGATATTCACATAAATATTCTGGATTACTTTTTCTGTATAAAAGTCCTGAACATTTATGAGAATATTTTATTATTTTAGTACATTTATATAATATAATATGTAAGTTTTTATTTTATTTATTAATTTATTTTATTTTTATTTTTTCTACTTGACCTTTGATGTATGTAGAGATATCATATATACAAATGTCTCATTACAATTAATATTTAATTGTTAATCATTGTTAATGTGTACACATTTTAATTTGTACCCTAAATAGTATTTAATCAATTTATATACATATTTTGTTTTAAATATAAATACATATTTTTATGTATGCATATACACATTTGTTTTCAGTCATATATTGTATATCCAAAAATTTTAATTTATTTGTTACAAATATAAGCATACAAATAAAATTAAAAAAAATTTAAATTAATATTTTAAAGTTGAAAATATAGAAAAAAAGTTGTAAAGTGAAATACAATATAAAAACCCTAGCACATCATCTTTCACTAATGCTAACAAAAACTTATTTTTAATAAAAGATTTATTATTTGAATTTCCTTTCTAACATTGTAATAAATTATTATGATATCATTAAGCAATGAAATTCTGTTTTAAAATTTAAAATTTGACTTACAATTATTAATACATTATCAAAAATTGCTGCTATAATTATAATAGAGATGTTCTGCCTTCAGCCAATCATAACACATTGTGTTAACATTATTAACATTTTCATGTCTTGTCTTGTTTCAAATTGAACTTCTTCAAATAAAATTTGAATTCAATATAAATATATTTGTCATAAATATTACTAAAGTATTTCGCAAACATAATCATAAATATGTGAATAAACTATGAACAATGTACAATTTTTATTTCCAAAGGAACATTAAAAAACAGTGTCTTCAAAGTATTTTCACAAGAACACTCAAAATCTGAGAATAAAGAATCTACTAACCATTGCTATTGTAAGCTTACTTGTAATTTGTTTTCTGCATCATAATGACTTCTTAATAATTTATTAAAAGTAATAAACACAATAAAATTGTAGTTCCAATTTTAGTCGTTAAATAAGTGCAAACTCAGAAAATGATCCTGTGGCTAACCACAAGAGAATAAAAATAATCTGAAGATGGCAGCAACACCATTAGAAAGTACCAAAATAATACTGTTGGTAGAGAAGTAGTTAAATTATTTTTATATGATTAAGGAAGGATGTAAATGAGAGATTAACTGATCAAATATATAAATTATAGGTTAACAAGCAAATATAAATTTTGAAAAGTATGTTGAGTTACTTTTGATTTTATGGCAATAAAGATTGATATATAAGATGACTATGAATATATAATGAATATAAAACAATATTTGAGGAAATTGTTAGCAGACAGTAATCAGCAAGAAAGAGAACCAGATATTTTGAGATGAATAATTTTCCAGATAAATAGCCAAAGTAGTAGTAGTAGTAGTAGTAGTAGTAGTAGTAGTAGTAGTAGTAGTAGTAGTAGTAGTAGTAGTAGTAGTAGTAGTAGTAGTAGTAGTAGTAGTAGTAGTAGTAGTAGTAGTAGTAGTAGTAGTAGTAGTAGTAGTAGTAGTAGTAGTAGTAGTAGTAGTAGTAGTAGTAGTAGTAGTAGTAGTAGTAGTAGTAGTAGTAGTAGTAGTAGTAGTAGTAGTAGTAGTAGTAGTAGTAGTAGTAGTAGTAGTAGTAGTAGTAGTAGTAGTAGTAGTAGTAGTAGTAGTAGTAGTAGTAGTAGTAGTAGTAGTAGTAGTAGTAGTAGTAGTAGTAGTAGTAGTAGTAGTAGTAGTAGTAGTAGTAGTAGTAGTAGTAATAGTAATAGTAATAATAATAATAATAGTAATAATAATAATAATAGTAATAATAATAATAATAATAATAATAATAATAATAATAATAATAATAATAATAATAATAATAATAATAATAATAATAATAATAATAATAATAATAATAATAATAATAATAATAATAATAATAATAATAATAATAATAATAATAATAATAATAATAATAATAATAATAATAATAATAATAATAATAATAATAATAATAATAATAATAATAATAATAATAATAATAATAATAATAATAATAATAATAATAATAATAATAATAATAATAATAATAATAATAATAATAATGGACATCAAGAATATTGGTGGAACAAAGCTAAGCCAGCATTCTAAACAGTAAGTTAGCATATAATTTTTATGAGTGATGTTTTATTGCATATGAAAATTCAGAAAAGTTGTTATTCTTCAAATCTTCACACTATAAAGTATTAGGTCTTATTCACTACTCTTATGTCAGACAAAGTATAAATTTAAAAGCAATTCTACTTTTGGTTTAATTTAGTTCAGACAAATACTATTGTTATTATTGGATTGCATGATTTGAATTGCAATATCAGTTTCAATTGATTATCATTTCTTTACAATATGGCTGAAATTTTATCTAGAGTATATCACAGAAAAAATTTCCATTAAATCTCAGTGTTTATATATTTAATACTGGATTACCACCTAGCATATTAGAGTTATCAATTCTGTACAGCTGATTAAATATCAAATCACCATCCTACAGTACACTTAAAATGACCTTTTATTAGTCATTCATTAGACTAGAGATTATCCACCTAATGAATAATATGTCTATAGTATAATTTTCACTATATCACTCTCATGCAAGGCAGATCCACTATCCACTTCGGTTTGTGGAGGGGTGTAACCATAAACATATGACCCAAGATATGTGAAAAATATGTATGATCCTTAAGATCCACAATTTCATGCCAATCCAGCATACACCAGTAGATCCAGATCACAATCTCTTAAACATATAAATGATCATCTTATAAAAAAATCAGTTTGATAAATGATCTTATTTTAGGTTGAACATTAAATAAGACACACATTTAAATTAGGCAAAACTCTCCATACAGTAGTGCCACTCAGTGCAAGTCAGAGTAATCAGTGAGTGCTAGAAGGCTTGTGCATAAAATTCCTATTTAGTGCCTACTCATCCAATATCCCCAGACTAGTTTCCGGTTTGTGACTTTTATCAGTGAAGAACCTTGGATCTGAGAGCATTGCAATCTAATGCAAACTCTAGCTGCCACCTTTTATTTCTATTTAACTACAAAACTATGATTTTAAATTGAAAACACAATAATGTTTTCAATCCAAGCTCATTAGCTTACATAGTCATATAGATCTGAACTCAGTTCAGTACCCATAAATGTTAGTGTCTTTGGTTCTTTAGCAATCATGGTCACCACTATCCTATTAAGCAGGATTGGTATTAATCCAATAAACATCACATGATCACCATTTCTTGTGCTTGATCATGTGATGTTTAATGGTTTAATACCAATCCTGCCTAATAGGATAGTAGTGTGGCTATAGTTATTAAAGAATGAAAGATACCAAAATGTATGGGTACTGAGCTGAGATCAGAGCTATATGACTATATAAGCTAATGAGCTTGGATTGAAAATATTATTGTGTTTTTAAATTTTAGACTCATAGTTTTGTAGTTAAGTAAAGATAAAAGATGGCTACTGGAAGGTTGCATAAGATCCTAAGATGTAGGTGTAGTGCTCTCAGATCCAAGGCTTCTCACTGATGAAAGCCACAAGCTAGAGACTAATCTAAGGATAATGGATGAATAGGCATTAGATAGGGATTGTATGCACAATTACTCTGGCTTACACTGAGTGGCACTACTGTGTGGAGACTTCTGCCTATTTTAATAAAAACTTATGAGCAAGCATAAGAAATGGTGATCATGTAATGTTTAGTAGTTTAAGACACACATTTAACATAAAATAAATGACTTTAATATAGACATTAAAGATTTTATTGGATTAGTCTAATGACATTTTGCTTATGATAAATAAACCAATTAAATGGTATATTGCTCCAAAGTTGATAAGAAGATGGTGCACTTGAAGCAACAAATTTGGGCCTGATCCACGGATATTGGACTTCGAAATCTGCTATTGTACCACTGTATCAAACTATGAAGGTTCGTTTATTATTACAAAAATATTGTTTGTTTTTAATTACATAATAATAACGATATCTATGTACATTACATGTAAACTCTTTGACATATTGTCTACGAGTCAAACAATTTCCCAATAAAAAATAAAACAATATACTGCTCACAAAAGCTATTTCTGACTTCATCCAAACCAGAAAAATGACCTGAAGGTTAACTTAAACTGAATTTTATTAGAGTTACAACAATTAATTATATGACTAAGCTTTTAAAGATAGTCATTGGCGATTGGAAATTCTATTTTAAGGGTGGTGTTTTTTTTCTTGTTTTTACGCAATCATGATAATTTAAAGCTTTTTAAGTTTACAAGAAGGTAAAACTGTCTTTAGAATAATTCGGCGTGAATCAAAGACTTTTTTTTAGAAACATGAGTGAAGAAATCTTTGCTCACTAAACTTTTCAATTGCTAAATGATAGTGTTTAAACGATATACATCTTTATTTTACTCTTTAACTTAAATATAGGGGATTTGAACTCAGACTTTCAAGCAACCTTCAACTATCCACACTATCTTATACTACTGATACGCATGATTACACACATGTAGAAAAGATAAATGATCACCAATATACGTATTTGGTGCTGAACCAGCACTCATCAGTTGGTCCAGATTATCATCTCCCACACACATATATAATCAGCGCTCAGTTTATATTAAGATAGCAAATCTTTATACTTTAATGGGCAGGCTAAATCCACTCCAACTGATGAGTGCTGGTTCAGCGCGAAAAAAATATATTGGTGATTATTTATCTTTTCTACAATGTGTGTGGTAATGTGTATCAGTAGTGTGAGATAGTGTGGATAGTTGAAGATTGCTTGCAAGTCTCTGTTCAAATTCCCTATATTTATAAGTTCCAGGTATATGAATGCCTATATTTCAAATCTTTAACTTAAAAGAGTTTGATATCAATATGCCCATTAATATCGAAAAATCATTTACGTTCACTATCTGAAAGAAGAATCATATGTCTAATTTGAAACTAAAGAAAAGTTACGTATTCCTGCCTAACTTTGATGCCAGATTGTAGAACTATAGGGCGAACCGATCCAGCACATTACAGTACAATCTTTGTGAAGACATTTACGCGTTTTATAGGTATTTTAACTTGCACTGAACTTTAAAATGTGTTAACGAATGATCTTACAAACATAGTGTCAAATGTAAATAAGCGAATTGATTTTCTATAAATATAAAAGTTTTGTTTTGAATTCTCAGAATAGCATATAAAATTTTTATTAATTGAAGTTCAAAGATTTTGATTTCATTATTATTAATTTTCTTATTATTTAAAAATTAAATTAAGAAAATAAATCAATTAGCTTTTGTTCAACTTAAGACAACGCGCATGCAGAGGGGAGTAAAAAAAAAGTAATTAGGCAAAAAGAAGCTTAGGTTCCAATTAGTTCTTTAATTAACGCTAATTTCTCTCAAAAGCATCATATAACTGTTGATTTGTTGAGAGATTCGACATTTAATTAAAAAAAAGTGTCGAAATTGATTTTTAACAAAAAAGTAATACTAAATGGTAGTTATTTTTTTAAAACATATACTTTTAAAAATTAATGTGATAAATTAATAATACACTAATTGGAACTAAATATGAGTGTGTGCTTATATAAAAAATAAATTGCACTATATTGCAGAAAAGGTTTATATTGTTTTAGTCTACTGTCTTTGTTAGAGATATGAATTATTTAATGTAATAATATGTTAGACTATTTCCATCATATATCATTAAATTTTAAACTTTAAATAAACTTTTCAAATACAAACAACTTGTTAGTAATAATGCACAAATAGACAACACAAGTTAGTAATTACACAACGTTTCGAGTACTATTCTCCATTCTTCTTCTGATGTTGCTGGCCTGACCAGTGATATCTGAAAAGAGTGGAGAATAATACTACTCAAAACGTTGTGGAATTATTAACCTGTATTGTCTATTTGAGTATTATTGTGGAATAGTTTAACATATTGTCACATCTAATATACCGTCATCACAAATATCCATGCAAATAATATGAATTATTCACCTTTGTAGTAAACGTTTTTACCCTAATGCTGATCAGCAATTGGGTATCTAGATATTCTTAGAGAGTAAATACTACTCACAGACTCAGGATGTAAACTTTGAAATTAAAACGAGACTTTTCCATATATTAAACTAGAATAAGTTTTTGGCTATGATATAATCAGTTAATGACCAAGTCACATGATTTTTCTGATTTTATTTTAATCAAAAGATGGTTACTTTTAACTAGGCACTCAAGATCTTATATGAATAGTAAATCAGATGAAATACTTTATTATGAATGAGAATTTGAAGTTCACAATTTTGTACAATTATCATATTCTAATTTTTTCACAAATACAAATGTGATTCTTTTAAAATGGCTGACACTGCAACTACCTTCAGCATACCTTCATTCTCTTACTGGTGCATGTAGCATTAGTTTGTCAGTCTAGTGTTTATTTGTTGGTAGAAACTGAAGTCACAATTAGTTTAAAAGAATAAAGATGTCAGTGTGGTACTGAGAATATACTGCTAACTGTTGAATTTTTGACTCTCAGATTTTGAGAGCACTTTTAAAAAAAGCTTGCAAGCATTTTTGTTTGGTCTTTCTTTGAAAAGAAAATTTGTATGTTTCTCTAGATTATTTATAATAGTCAAAACAGCAAGTCACATGTCACATGATTTGTTTTAAGCTTGTATTAGAGATATATAATATAAAGAGAGTGCCAATAGCTCTAACAAGCTTCCATCGATCACAAAACAAAACATTTAAAAATCTCTATCTAAAATTATTCCTATCCTCAGATTGGTTATGAGCTTTTGGCTCACCTCAGAGAATGTCCTAGTACCTCACTAAGGTGAGCCAAAAGCTTGAAACCGGTCTGAGGATCGGTGTAATTTAGATAGAAATTTCTCTTGCGGCACTTATTGATGAAAGCTTGATAGAGCTATTGACATGCTCGCTATATTACATATGTAGCTTATTTACATGTTCATGATTACTTTTTCAAAATATTTGTAACCTATTTTAAAACAAAAATCGTCATAGTTACGCGAAGGTTTTATTCAAATATGCTAGGCTTTAAAAGGATGAGTCAAGGAAATGATTATATCAACAAAAAATAAAATTAAGATTCTGCCTGCTTTCACAAACATGGCCGCAGTTATGTTTTGCTATTTTAAAATAATTATAAGTGCAATTTAAAATTTTAAAACAGAATTTAATTGTTTTATGATGACCTAACAATAATTCATGCAGCAATGACTTAAAAGCAATTGTCTGATTATAAATGAAATGGAAGTAACTTGATACTAAAAAGAAATATGCCTATGTGTTTGAAAAAGAAGGTTTTCAATAAATGTGTTTTACCAGTTCTTACTTATGGATCTGAGACTTGGACACTTAATAGAAGAGCAATGCAGAGACTTCAGACCACTCAAAGAAGTATGGAGAGATGCATGTTGGGAACAACAAAAAGAGATCCAAACCACAATATATGGGTAAGAGAACAAACAGGTGTTACTGACCTCATTGAAAAAATAAAAAGACTGAAGTGGAGCTGGGCTGGACATATTGCTAGAAGACATGATAATAGATGGACAACTGAAATCTTAAACTGGATTCCAAGAGATTGTAAAATGCCCAGAAAAAGACCACATGTGAGATGGATGGATGAAATAAGAAAGTGTACAAGCATGATGTGGAGAAGAGAAGCTAAAGATCAGAGAAGATGGATTGAACTTGGGGAGACCTTTATCCTGCAGTGGATTGATAACGGTTGATGATGGTGATGATATCCCACTGAGAATTGTGACATCAAAAACAATGACACAATTATATTTAAATTTCTTTTTATATATTTGTAAAGTTGAAATATTATTTTTAAAAATAAATAGTTTATTTATATAATGCAAACTATATGTGTAATATAAATAAGGTCACTAATCTCTGGTCTTGCACCTTATGAATTACGAATGCTCACAGATGAATGCACCAAATTTGTAAAGTGTATGACAAGAGGCTAGTCATTTTATTTATATTTTTAAGAATATTTTTTATTTAAAACATACTTCTAATAGAGCAAGTAAAATTTATTAATATCCAGTACAATACAAAGATTTAAAAATAAATAAAATGTTGGAAATACAATTCAGACAGACACTCGGAGTTGGCAACAATTGTTAAAATGTGAAAGAGTTAACTAAGCATCTTCTCATGAGCAAAAAAAAAGTAAATTGTATTTTTCTTATATTAAACTAGAATAAATCTTAGCTAGAATACAACCTAGTAATCATAGCTGAATGTTTATTCTAGGTTAATACATAGAAAATTTTACTCTAATATATACACTCAGTACATACTAATAAAAAAGTACTGTCCCATATAGTGATATAGTTTAGTTATTCACCATAAAAATTGTAAGGCACTAACATGTGTGGATATTGAGTAACATAAAACGTGATAACTACTGAAATGTTCAAAGTTAATGATTTTTAAAAATCTTTTCAGTTGGTTTTCAAGGTTTTATTATGGCAGAGACAGACAATCTATGTTAGAATAAAACACAGACACAATTCATGTCCTAATACATTATTCAAACATGCTAGAATATTAAAATTTTTGTGGTGAATAGTTATCTCTACACTGTATATATATATATTGTACCATACTTGGCATATCTTGAACTCATGTCATCTACATATCTATTAATAAAATTGCTTTTTTTTATATTTGAATTCTAGATCATTATCATATGGGGATCATTAATTACTGAATTACCAATTTAGATGCCTTCTTTATTTTCATTCTATACATGCATTATCTTTGATAAGATTCAAAATGATATTTTGTCTACTTTTAATAGAATTATTGACAACATTTTAGAATATAAAATAATTTGCAATTTATTTCCTTCATCATTTAATTAATACGACAATAACTTTCATGAAAATTAAAACTATTTAAAATTCCAAAAAGAAAGGTGGACATATGTTTGCTTTAATGAAACAGCGATATATAGGTATTCTTAAATCTTAAATTCTGATAAGTAAATAAATGACATATTTTAGGGAAATCAAAGTAATAATTTCAACTCATTTTACTTTATTACGCCTTGCAAGAATAAATTAACAGTTCTTTTTATTTTATTCGTAATACAAAATAACATGTATTAAAATTTGGTGTTTTTTTTTTTTGAGGGGGGCAACAATTTGCCAAATTAATATTACCTGTTTCCCATATATACTTCAGTAAGGGACAATAATAAACAAATAATAGCTTACATTCACATATGTATGAATCTATTTGTATGTGCGCATATAATTGATATTTTAAAATTTATTTATTTATAATAAAAGGGACATTAATAAACAAATAATAGCATACATTCACATATATATATATATGAATCTAGTTGTATGTGCGCATATAATTGATATTTTAAAATTTATTTATTTATAATAATAAATCACTCAATGAATTTTCAACACAATTGCCTCGAGCATATTAAATAACAACAATGATAGATATTAGATCATTCAAATAAATTATCTGGAAGCCCACGGTGTCAAGCAAAAACCCTTCACTTTTATTCTTTTTTTTCGAATTTTGTTTTATGTATATATTTTGCTTATTTTAAAAGAAATTCCACTTTAATAAACATTTCTTTCATTACAAACTGTAAAGTATATATGCATAAAGATCTGTATTAAAAAACCATATAATATGATTTGGTAGAAAGTAAAATTGACGTCTGCTCATCAAAACAAATGAAAATGTGAATCAAAGCTTAATACTAGCTGAAGTATAATTACAATTGTGTCTGAAAATTTATTCGTTATTTTCATTGGAGATTTCAAAAATTTATTATTTAAAGTTAATGCAATATATACGTGCATGCTCGGAAAACAATACAAATACATATGGATAAAATCACTAATATTGCTAAAGATATTAAAAAATAAAAAATAAATGTCTTGTTTAAAGATATTCAAGTATAATGTCAATGTTTAAAACTGGATTTTTTTTTATTAAGGAATATCAAAATCTTGATTTTTTTACATTCTTGTTACTACATCCTACAAGTTGGAATCATTTTAAAGTCACATTATATTTACATGTATATTATAATGCTCAAGGATTATATTACATCATGATGTATGGAATAACAATTATTTTTGAAAGGGAATTATGACAATGAAAAATCGAATGAGTCTTATAGGAGTTAATATCTAATGGTATTCGATGTTTATATGCATGTCACTAATGGGGCTTATACTACAGAATAGTGTAGTATGTGATAACTATTGAAATGGACTAGCTTACACAAATACTTTTTTGATAAAATTATACACCTGGGTCTCATTTTATGCGGTAGATAGATTCCTCAAAAAACACACACAAAAGAAATCACACAAAAATAGACTTAACTTACCTTGAAAAATGGGGGATACGTTCCAGTAATTTTCAGAAATCGTATAAAAGCAAAGCAACAAGGAAAAATTACTTTAAAATTTGCATTAAAAACATAAGGAAATAAAGTATGACTAATAAAAAAATTTAAATATTTGAAAAAAATTAATACAAGACAAACTTTTTATTTTTTTTTATTAACTACAGTATTTAATTTTACATTTTTTCATACATATTTTAATCATTACTGCTATTTGACAATATGTGTTCGTTTGTGAACTAATAAGAAATCAGATTCATGATGTGATATACAACTAGCACCACTTTCAGTCTTGTGCTGTGTTAATGGTTTTCTGTTTCTATATTAAAAAAATAAGATCGCAATCAAAACAAAAAGATTATACATTATCATTAGAAAGATTATTTTCAGTTTAAAAAATCAATAAAGTCTTTGTTATTTATTTTAACAATCTAAAAAAGTATTTCTGTTATATCTAACAAAATACATTTTAAAAGTTTAAAATTTTTGAATATTTATTGCAATATTTTTATACTTAAGTATAAATCTACTATTATTATTTACTCATTAGTATAAGTAGGTTATTTACATAGAAGCTAAGATTCTAAATACAGATTCAGGCCATATTCACGTTAGCTGCTAATATAACATTATATTTTTGGGGAAAAAAGTACTTTAAGTCAAAATAAGTTATTAATAATTTAAATTTCTTGATATCTAATAAATATAGTGAAATATGAAAGATATTAAGAAGAAACGTGAATCGCATAATTTCAAAATTGCATTAAAATAATCCACATAAAACGAGACCCATGTGTATTGGTAATCTAGTTTGAATGAATCTTAATATTACTTTGGATCAATTATAATTTTAGGAGCAATTATAACATTACAAACTGTAATTATAAATTTCAAATTGCACTCAAAGTATAACTTAAATAATAAATATAATAATGCTCAAGACTAAATTGGTTTGTAAGTAATCACTAAAAACTAATTCCTACTTAGGCAAACTTAATACCAATATTTGATAAATTATATATATATATATATGTGTGTGTGTGTGTGTAAATTCCAAGTAATTTTATGGTGAAAATAAAGTAGATATCTTAATTAATCAGGAGCATTTTTGATTATGTAGTAATCTTTACCAACAGTAAAGTAATATGAAGTTTAATATCATGTGATTTTCCATGGGCTGTGTATATCAATATTTTCTGCTTGTCTATTTATTATATTATCTTTGAATCTATTTATCAATATTGCTTCCTTAATTTTTCTCTTTTTATTATTTCTTCTTCCATTAATATTTTTGCATTATTTATATTAAAAATAAATTTAAAATTACAACTTTTTTCATGGTTGAAGAATACTGAGGCAATACTTTATTGATTATTTATCATTTTTTACATGATTATAATAATAATTGATGATCTTTTATCTTTTTTCCCAGAACACATCTTGATTCCTCAATATATGACTTTTTACAAGTACATATAGTTTAATAAATTATATTACTTCTTTGCATTTTAGGTATAACATCTTAGAATTATTAATTAGTCTATTTACATTAAGAGGAACTCAAAATAAATATTGTATTTACGTTTAAATATATTTTTAATTAATTTAGATTGGACATTATTTATTATAGATATCCATTTTCTATTATCTAATTTTGTATTATGATTATGCGTTTTATTATTAAACCAATTTAATGTGAGTAAACTTTGTTTTCTAACATATCCTAATTTCATAAGTTCATGAGTAAAAAGTTCAATATTTTGAATTTTATCCCTTATATTTATATAATTTATATGCTTATATACTGACTTATTCAGATTTCAGTCAGCTTCCTATGAAAGACAAATATTCAAAACTATTAATTTTAAGACATTTCAAATACTTTTATTGTTGTTCACTATATCCTAATGCTAATTTCATGCTCATTAGAAGAAAAAATATTCATATTACATTCATGAGAGCATCTTGGTTATAACATCCCAGCAGCAATTTGAGCTTGAAAACTTCATGAAATTGGCCACATTAAGATTTTTATTTATTTAATTTAGTTGAAATTGAAGCATTTAATTCTTTAGGTTCCCATTATTCCACTGCTTTAAAATATGCAGGATGTTCATAAATTGATTTCAAATGAATCTCAAAGATTATTAAGTTGTATAAATGTCATGTGATGCTCAAGGGGCATAAATATCAAGTCCCGTTTAAGTTGCATAAATGACACATGACTGTTTCATATTAAAGAAACAAATCTTTTCTTTGCGCAAACATTTGAAATGCAGGCATTCTCATTGTACATAGAGCTTAGTTGTATATATAGAGGATTTGAACTCAGACTTCCAAGTACCTGTTAAATATCCACACTTTTTGTACCACTGATACACATGACCACACACATGTAGAAAAGATAAATAATCACCAATATACATATTTCATGCTAAACTAGCACTCATCAGTTGGTCCAGATTATCATCTCCCACACATATCTTAATATAAATTGAAATATGTGTGGGAAATGATAATCTGGACCAACTGATGAGTATTGGTTTAGCACGAAATATTTATATTGGTGATTATTTATCTTTTCTACATGTGTGTAGTCATGTGTATCGGTAACATGAGATAGTGTCGATAGTTGGTGGGTACTTGAAAATCTGAGTTCAAATCCCCTACATTTAAATCTTTTCTTTGTAAATATATCCATATTTGTTTATATGTTTATGTGATATAAAGCTTATCCATATTGGCTTAGTTCCCCAATGCTGTTAAAAATAATTTACTGGAAGAATCAATTTAAGATTATCAGAACATCGCATACATTGAAATATTTAAAATTTACTCTGATGTTTGACATTTTATAAATTAAATAGGAATTTATGTAGCAATTAGGATTCAGAAATTATTTTTAGCTTTACATAGATTTTACACTCGCGATTCCATGAAAAAAATTGAATAATTTTGTCCCACCTTGTTAAGTTCTTCCTAAACTTATATAAACTTTAAAGTCTTGCTTCTTTCATTTAAAATTAGATAATGATTGTTATCAAAGAAAGAGCAATCACGTGGCTTTGTTGTTTGGGGTTTTATAAGAAGTTTGAGTGCCGGAAGTAATAACCTGGGAGGTGATCTGACCTTAAACACTGGCAACCACCATTTTACAACTACACTGGAAGCACTCAAAAGATTTTATTATTTGCAGGTCATAAAAAGTTTGATTCTGGAAGAATATTAAATTCCAGAGTATTCTATTTTATTAGTGCACCAAAATATGAAAACTCATTTTCACTATTTAAAATGTGTTATTATTATAATAAGTGTCAATATTGAAACGGTTATTAAAGCAATCTTAATGCAATACATGGATGTAGATAAGATGTTAAATGAAACAATATTCTAATGGTATAATAAGAACCTCTACCTCTCAAATGACCGCTCACAGATAAAGTGAAGAAGACATTTTTACTTACCAAGCTTTCAAGTTTCTAGGTGGGAAAAGTTTGAGTTCTTTTCAATATTGTTTGATCCTAGACCCCCCCTCCCACTTATTGTCCAAAAATGGGTATTTATTTAGTTATAAACAATTTGTCTAAAAGAAAAGTCTTAAACTAATTAGAATTTGCAAAAAATTTCAAGTTTTATCTGACCATATTCAAACTCATCCAACAAAAAAAAAGGAGAGAAAAAAAATTAGTTTACGCTAATAATAATAATTATAAATTTATTAAACGCACATTGATTACGTAAGTAATATTTACTGAGGCTATAACCTCGATAATATGCGTATAAAATGCGATAGTAGGGACCTCTACAGGTGTTTTAACCACAAGCTTACGCTATGGAAGAAAACAGGGGAACTCTTCTTTACTTCAACCTACTGTCTATTTAAATAGGTGAAGCTGAAGCGGTTAGATCTGCGAGCGTGAAGCTATTCAATACTTCACTGATTAAGTCCACATTTCTTATTTCGCGAGTATTAATGTGTAATAAGAAATGTGGACTTAATCAGTGAAGTATTGAATAGCTTCACGCTCGCAGATCTAACCGCTTCAGCTTCACCTATTTAAATAGAAAGTAGGTTGAAGTAAAGAAAGGTTCCCCTCTTTTCTTCTATAGCGTAAGCTTGTGGTTAAAACACCTGTAGAGATCCCTACTATCGCATTTTATAGGCATATTATCGAGATTATAGCCTCAGTAAATATTACTTAGATAATAATAATAATAATAATAATAATAATAATAATAATAATAATAATAATAATATATGAACATAACCTTTCCCATTCCAAAAAAAAAGATGGGGGGGGAGGGTTGCATGACTATACATACCAAACATTGAGATACAAATATGTCCAAAAAATTGTGATGATGATATTTTAGTTATACATTGGACTATTTCCATCAAAGTAGAAAACATTTAACTTTCTTATGTAAATGTAAATCTGAAAAGATAGTTCCTAAGAATTTGCAACTAAAACCTCAAATTCACTCCCAAAGAGTTGAGAAAATGACTAAGAGAGCAAGTGAAGCTCCGTTAAGAGAAAGAATAAATGTTCAAATGTTTCCAAGTATCAAACTTTGCATTTCCTTAACGATGAAGAATGCTATCTAAAAAATAAACTTGTTGATGAAGACTTCACATGAGTTTCTCAAGCAGTAAGATATTCATATTCTACATTGTGGAAAAACCAAAAGAATCACAAAAAGAAAAACTTGCAAACCTACATGGGCATATCAAAAATCATAATGTACCAAGCAGTGTACCAGCTTCATCTGTTAAAAATCTCAATTCTAAACATCTAACAGATGCTGAAGTTTCTGTCCTTGAAAAAGGATTAAACTTTCCCATAACATCATCTAATATCCCTTTATTAGATATAATGACTGCCATCAAGGAAGTAACTCAAAAATTGCTTTTAGAAGAGGCAGCAGAATGACACTGGAGAATAAAAAGAACAACTTGATAAGCAACAAAAATTGAAGTCAAACATATCCTATGGTGAGAGGAGAGCAATTAAATCTCTCAAAGTATTATTCTCCCTGCTGACAAAGGCAATGCAACAGTTGTAATGGATACAACTGATTATGACAGCAAAATATAATAACTCCTCACAGCAGGCTAATATAGAAAAGTGGCAAAAAATCCAATATTGAATACAGAAACAAAGTTATAAGCATTACTCAGAAAGCATAGCAGGTACTTCAGTGATTCAAAAAAAAAAAGGCAAACTAACATCATATTTCAGCAAATTCCTCATCATTATGGTTTATCTAAAATCCATAAAGATCATGTTCAGTAAGATTTATTGTTAGGACTAGAAATTCACCTTGCCAAAATCTGTCAAGATTTCTTCTCAAAATTCTAAGCCCTTTAGCATACAAACCCAGCCCTTTGTCAGGGATTCTAGACACTTTGTAGAATTAATCAAGAATATGAAAATTGAAAGAACGGTCTTATTAGCAATATTAAATGTGGAAAGTTTACTCAAAAATGTATCATGTAGAGAAGCATGGTCTATTGTAAGGAAAAGATTAAATGATGATAATAGTTTACAAACAATAACAGCTCTTCCTATTGATAGTATAATAGAACTATTAACATTCTGCATAACAACAACCTACTTTCAATACAACACAGAATTCTTGCAACAAAAGTAAGAAATGGCTGTGGGTTCACTATTGTCACCCCAGATTACCCCAATCATAATAACTATTACATATCCACCTAAAGTTTAGCTTTGCTATGTTGGTGATACATTTGTTGTATGGCCACATGGTATAGCACTATAACAAACTTTCTGGAAACACATCAACAACATATCACCTTTAATTAAATTCACAATAGAATCAGAACAAGAACAAAAATTAGCATTCTTAAATATTCTTGTGACAAGACTCTCTCATGACAAAATCAGAACTACAGTTTACAGAACACCCACACATATAGAAAAATACTTAGTATATACATCCAATAATACCAGAAATACAAAACATGGAGTTATACTATCAATATGGGATACAGTAAAAGAAGTTTGGTCAGAAATCAATGATGTGAAAAAAGAAAAGATCTATGTAGAATAAACTCGACTGAAAAATAGTTATCAATCAACTATTATTAAGAAAACCTTAAATAAACAACAAAAGGAACCATCAAAATAGAAAAAAATTATTGATATGGTAGGGTATCCATACATTCCAAAAATAACAGATAAATGAAAGAAAATCTGCAATTAGTATAACACCAGAACAGCTTTTCAAAGCCATACTACAATATGAGGAATATCTACAAAGCTTAAACTTGAAATGTTAAAAAGCAAAAACTGCATCTGTGAAATACCATGTGAATGTGGAAGAATATATATGGGTGAAATCAGCTACCCCATTGAAAAATGATTGTAAGAACACAAATTGATGATTAGAAGACAAAGCAGATGTAACTAAGATAGTAGATCATACAATGTTCAATTTGGAAAATACAAAAATATTGAATAGAGAAGAAATGGGACAAAAAAGAAAATTTAAAGAAGCTGCTCACATGATAATGGTAAATAATGTCATAAGTTAAACCTAGTGTGATATATGAAAACCACTAATCAACTTAGCTTTTAAAAAAGTGGAGAAATCATGATATAAAGTTGCTATTGAATGTTGCTTTTGTAGGATGACTCTGTTGGTTAGAGTGTTACTTTAAAATTCAATATTCAAGAATCCAAGGGTTCATGTTTGATTACCATGCTAATATTGTCACTGATCATGTCAGTAACACCTGAAGAGAGGAGAATAATATCTCTTAAAACATTGTGGATATGCTAATCTGTGTGTATTACTAATAGGTGAATGTATTTGGTATATTTAAATAAAGTTAAATTTTTCTAATGATATTCAATACTTATATTAGATGATGGAAATAATCCAATATATAAATATAACAAATATGCCAGCATTTATAACATGCTGCTCCATTTTCTGTTTATATGATATTTTATGATATTGTTTTTTAGTTTCCTCAACAGAAACTTCTCATTCTGAAATATTTCAACACCACATAAAATTGTAGATATCCAATGTATTCTATTATTTGCCATATCTTCCCAATAAAAACAACTGACATTGCGTTAATATCTTTTAGATAATCTTTATAATATAAAAACAGTCTATTTTCTCCTATAAAAACCATGCTCAAATAGCCATGTCACTTTTGATTGTTCACTTGTTTTACAGTGGACCCAATAATATTACATCTAGCAAGCTGAAGAACGTCTTTTTTTTCTTCAGAATCTTGTCATTGTATTTTTAAAATTTGTCAAGCATCCTTAAATGAAACTTTTCTAATGTCTTTATATAGTGCTGGTAGGACCTCCATGTTTCACACCCATACAATAAATTAGGTAAAATAACAGATCTATGTATATCTAACTAACTTAGTTTCTGTCTTTTAACCTGTTAAGAGCAGCAGCATATTGGAATCTGCATTAGATCATAACATCTAAGTCCATATTTCACATCCATACAATAAATTAGGTAAAATAACAGATCTATATACAGCTAACTTAGTTGTGGTAGTTATTTCCCTGTGATGAAATACTCTGTCTTTTAACCTATTAAAAGCAGCAGCACATTTTGAATATGCATTAGATCTTAACATTTAAGCCCATGTTTCACATTCATACAATAAATTAGATAAAATAACAGATCCATATACATGTAACTTTTTCCAGTGATAAAATATTCGGATTTATTAAAAGCAGCATCACATTGGAATCCGCATTGGATCTTAACATGTAACTCCATGTTTTATATCTATGCAATAAATGAGATAAAATAACAGATCTAAGTACAGCTAATTTAGTTGCAGCAGTTATTCCCTGTGGTGAAATATTTAGGCTTTGAACCTGTTAAAAGCAGCAGCACATTGGAATCTGCATTAGATCTTAACATCTAAGTTCATGTTTCACATCCGTACAATAAATTAGGTAAAATAACAGATTTATATACAGCTAACTTAGTTGTAGCAGTTATTTTCCTTTGATGAAATATTCTGAAACATTGATTGAAATCTGCATTAGATCTTAACATCGAAATTCATCTTTATACTAAATTTAATGAATAAATATAATAATAAAAGCGATATTAAAATATCTTAATAAAATATTACAGCAAATGTTCCAGTCCATCCTTTGTCTCAGAAACAATCCATCAGTGTAAAAGTTCAGACTACCTTCTCTTTGTTCACTACTGATTTAGTTATGAAAGCCATCTCCTTCCACTTAATGAAAGAGTGAAAATTTAGTAATCTTCAAATCAATTTATGCAAATCCAGATTTATGTAAATATGTCCTAGCAAATAATATGCACATTTATGAAAAAATATGTATAAGACTCAATTCTTATGTGTTTCATACTATGTAAGCTTCTCTTACTATACATTAAAATTGTGATAGCATTTTTTCCTTACAGCTAAGAAAGGATTCGTGTTTTATTTATTTATTTATTTATAAGATACGTAAACAGCTTGGGTATTATTTATACATAAATTAGTACATTTTATAAAGTGATTCTATCTTCTAAAGGTAAATAGATCATTGAAAAATTACTACTGACTTTATAGAAATCATATATCCTGTGCAGTTTAGGTAATTGATAGCATGTTGGACTTGTGATCGATAGGACCCAGGATCGATTCTGGTGTTTTCAGTTTTGGCGCGAGCAATAAAGCCCTTAGCATTATTTTTTTGATAGAAATCATATTTCCCAGTTATAAAAAAATAGTGAAACATTTCTATATTCTAAGTATAAAATATTATTAAATAATACTGGCAATACAATTTTATACCAGGTTGCCGATAGCCATATCTTGGTTAGCACAATGTTAAAATAAATCCGAAGAGAGGGAAGCACAGTTTTGCAGAGAAATAGAGATCCGATCAGTAAAACTCGTGCACTAGCAACAGTATGGACATTTTTAAAAATCCCAATAGCAAAAAGAGTGGGGGGGGGGGAGGGTATGAAAATGCAACATAATCATTAGTATGAAAAAGTCTTTTGGTGGCAGTCATCCATTGTTTCTTGTAAATAATAAAGAGTGAAAAAAATTATCTCTCCACACATTATTACAGTTTAAATCTTATACTCTGAGAAGATATGTTGCAATACTGTTGATAAAACAGTTTCTTTACTAGGATTTTATAGGTCTGTATATATATATATATATGTTATACTTAATGTTTTCACGGTTATATGATGTAGATAAATTATAACTTTTTGGGCTATACCGTGTATTGTTTTCCATTAAACACCGATATTTCGACGGAATAGCAACCGCCATTATCAAGGTTAACTTTTGAAAGAAAAACCGTTAGATCTTAACAAATAATGTGACTGTGTGTGAGATGAGAAATGAGATTCAAGTTCAGCATTCACAATATGAGGCTTATCAAAATGTTTATTTCCCTCAGTATTTTTACCTATTAATTTTACGTTAATATTGAATAAAATGAGAGGTTTCCACATAGCTGGAATATGTTGTGCTTCATCAGTTCTATTTAAACCAGTAGTCCTCTTTAATATTTCAATTGACTCTCTCATGGTTCTTAAATCATATCTTTCCAAATTAGCAGGTATTTTTGTATTGTAAAAATTAGGTTTGTGACCAGTTTCTAAATAATGGGAAGTAAAAACTGATGTGCTAATTTTTTGATGAAAGGCATTTTTATGTTCTTTAATTCTGACATTAATTCGTCTATTAGACTGACCCACATAGTCTCTTGAGCACTGGAAACACGGAATTTCATAACCTCCTTGGTGTTCCAAAATATTCTGTCTTTAGGTTTATACAAAAAATCACCATTTTTTTTGCCAGTAGAAAAAGTGGTCTTTATATTAAAACAAGATGGTCTTCTACTGATTTTATCAGTAACCCCCCCCCCCCTAATGTAAGGCAAAATTATTCTATTAAAAGAGGAATTATCAATTCTATCCTCTTTTTTCTTTTTAGTATTAATGTTATATAAAGCCTTATATATGATGTTTTTATTATAATTATTAGAAAGCAGAATACTTTTTGTAAGTTCTATTTCTTGAGAAAGATGTTCTGTATCAGATAAATTATAAGCTCTAGTGAAAAGATTTTTAGCTACAGAAAAAATTTGTGCAGGATGATGATGAGAATTAAAATTAAGATATCTGTTTGTATGAGTGGATTTTCTGTAAACCGATATTGACAATGTTTCATCACATTTTCTTGCAATTAAAACATCTAGAAAAGAAAGTGATCTGTTATTTTCCACTTCCATAGTAAATTTAATATTTGGATGCCAATTATTTATAAAAGCAAGAAAAGAATTTAAAGAATAAATTCCATGAGGCCATATGACAAAAGTATCATCCACATATCTAAGCCAAATAGAAGGTTTTTTAGTAGCTGCACATAATATTTGACTTTCAAAATTGTTCATGAAAAGATCAACAATGACAGGTGACAGTGGGTATCCCATAGAAAGTCCTTTAATTTGTTTAAACAGTTGAGAATTATAAACAAAAAATGTATTTTCAAGGCAATGCTTTGCTAATGGAATAATAAAATCAGGTAAATCATTGTACTGAGCTATTATATTTAATGCTTCTTCAACAGGAATATTAGTAAACATAGAAGAAATATCAAAACTAACCAATAAATCAGTTCCAGTTAGTTTTACGTTTTTAATTATTGAAATAAAATGGCTTGAATTTTTAATTCTTGATGGAATCTTGTCTGTCAATGGCTGTAAGCATTGGGCTAAATATCTATCCAAAGCATGTGTGGGAGAGCCTATAGCACACACAATAGGTCGCAATGGTATCTCAGGTTTATGAATTTTAGGCAAACCATAAAATTTAGGATATAATGAAGAACCTTCTCTTGGAGATATGAAAATTAAAATTTGTCCAAGAGAAGGTTCTTCATTATATCCTAAATTTTATGGTTTGCCTAAAATTCATAAACCTGAGATACCATTGCGACCTATTGTGTGTGCTATAGGCTCTCCCACACATGATTTGGCTAGATATTTAGCCCAATGCTTACAGCCATTGACAGACAAGATTCCATCAAGAATTAAAAATCCAAGCCATTTTATTTCAATAATTAAAAACTTAAAACTAACTGGAACTGATTTATTGGTTAGTTTTGCTGTTTATTCTTTGTTTACTAATATTCCTGTTGAAGAAGCATTAAATATAATAGCTCAGTACAACGATTTACCTGATTTTATTATTCCATTAGCAAAGCATTGCCTTGAAAATACATTTTTTGTTTATAATTCTCAACTGTTTAAACAAATTAAAGGACTTTCTATGGGATACCCACTGTCACCTGTCATTGTTGATCTTTTCATGGACAATTTTGAAAGTCAAGTATTATGTGCAGCTACTAAAAAAAACCTTCTATTTGGCTTAGATATGTGGATGATACTTTTGTCATATGGCCTCATGGAATTGATTCTTTAAATTCTTTTCTTGCTTTTATAAATAATTGGTATCCAAATATTAAATTTACTATGGAAGTGGAAAATAACAGATCACTTTCTTTTCTAGATGTTTTAATTGCAAGAAAATGTGATGAAACATTGTCAATATCGGTTTACAGAAAATCCACTCATACAACCAGATATCTTAATTTTAATTCTCATCATCATCCTGCACAATTTTTTTCTGTAGCTAAAAATCTTTTCACTAGAGCTTATAATTTATCTGATACAGAACATCTTTCTCAAGAAATAGAACTTACAAAAAGTATTCTGCTTTCTAATAATTATAATAAAAACATCATATGTAAGGCTTCATATAACATTAATACTAAAAAGAAAAAAGAGGATAGAATTGATAATTCCTCTTTTAATAGAGTAATTTTGCCTTACATTAGGGGGATTACTGATAAAATCAGTAGAAGACTATCTTGTTTTAATATAAAGACCACTTTTTCTACTGGCAAAAAAAATGGTGATTTTTTGTATAAACCTAAAGACAGAATATTTTTGGAACACCAAACAGCTTATGAAATTCCGTGTTTCCAGTGCTCAAGAGTCTATGTGGGTCAGTCTAATAGATGAATTAATGTCAGAATTAAAGAACATAAAAATGCCTTTCATCAAAAAATTAGCACATCAGTTTTTACTTCCCATTATTTAGAAACTGGTCACAAACCTAATTTTTACAATACAAAAATACTTGCTAATTTGGAAAGATATGATTTAAGAACCACGAGAGAGTCAATTGAAATATTAAAGAGACCTACTGGTTTAAATAGAACTGATGAAGCACAACGTATTCCAGATATGTGGAAACCTCTCATTTTATCCAATATTAACTTAAAATTAATATGTAAAAATACTGAGGGAAATAAATATTTTGATCAGCCTCATATTGTGAATGCTGAACTTGAATCTCATTTCTCATCTCGCCCACAGTCATGTTATTTGTTAAGATCTAACGGTTTTTCTTTCAAAAGTTAACCTTGATAATGGTGGTTGCTATTCCATCGAAATATCGGTGTTTAATGGAAAACAATACATGGTATAGCCCAAAAAATTATAATTTATATATAGATAGGTTTTGTATGAATTAGTGCAATGGAAGAACTGTAGACTTTGGAATCTACAGATAACATTTAGCTCTGATAATTTCAGTACCAGAACTTTTTATGAGTTCTCAAGTAATAAAACTATTTGATTGTTATTATTACTGAAAAATGTCTGATCCACATAAAAATATGTCAGACTAATGTTTTAAAGAATTTAATTATTTGAGCATCCAAATAAACTCTTCTTATTTGAAAGACCCTAGGGTAGAACATTGTCCATAATTGCAATAATTTATTTTTACAATCAAACCTTTTTTTACATTATATATATTTATTACAATAGTAAACTTTCAAATGATAGACAATCTAAAAGTTAATATTTGAGCTTTGCAAAATAGGAAATTAGTTTCTACATAGAGTTCTTAACTATAACCATGGTGCTTTGTCTTATTGGACATAATTTTGTCAATTCAAAAGTAAGTAGAATGTAATATTTTTTATTTAAATTCCATTTTTGAAATTCAAAACAAATTTAGGTTAGACATTGATAACCTTTTTCTTGAATTGTTGATTTGGATGTGATGTGATGCACTATAGCTTCTCCTTTATCGGAGTCAGGAATCTCTCATCCACCATCCCCAGAGAAATCTGTTAGCCACATTACCTTCCCTTTCCTTTCCCATAAGTTTTTCCCATTTTCTTCTCTATCCTGTTCCACCCCATTTCCACAACATTATCTTTATTCAGTCAATGTTCTTTATTATAGCTCTGAGTCAACTTCAGTTTGCCATCTCTTGGACATTTTTGGCCCTATTTTCCTTATTTTACACTTATTTTACTATAGAAGGTGAGCTAAATCTATATAAATATTTTAATTTTAAAAAAATGTCTGAAGAAGTCAGTAGTTTACAGATAAATTTGAATGTCTATCGCTCTATCTGATGTTAGAAAAATTTCTGACTATCCATCTTCTACACCTTATATGGTGCTTGAAAAGAGACACTGTCCATACCTTCAGTGTTGGTTAGGAATTTCTAACTCTGGACCTCTTAGAGCACTTGCAAATATTTTTTATGATAGATTTTGTATTTTTAATTTTTTTTGTAATATGTTGACTAACACTGTGGTTAAATATAGATCTTCATTTTAAAATATTTACCTTTAAAAAAAGAATAATCAAGAGAAATGAATAATAATCAGTATTACTACTTATATGTATAGGAGAAATCAATGATATTTGGTGACTGAAAGTAGAAAACATTTATTTTCCCTAAAGCGTAAGCTTGTGGTTAAGACCTGTAGAGGTCTCTACCTTCGCATTTTTCAGACCCATATTCCTGATGTTATAGCCTTAGTAAATATTATTTAATATTATAATAAATAAAATTAAAAGCATGTGAAGCACTTGAAAGAGAAGCTATATTGAGTGCAAAAATATTAAATGCTTAGCGCTTTCAAGGCGGGTTGCCTCATATTCATAGCAATACTGAGCAGTGCAGAACAGGGAGATTTCACTATATATTGCCGAATTTCATGGTTAGGTTTACATTTTTATTTAAAAATGTTTAATTTTTAAAAAAGAAAAAGCAAGCAAAATGAATAATCAGCCCCATTACCTGTAAGTCAAGAGAATTTAATAGTGAACTCAATTTGTGATTGATTGAAAAATAATTCTTTAATGTTACCACAGGTGACTTTAAATTTTATTTTAAATTTTTCATTAAATTTGAGCAATCCGAATGTAAAATAATTGAATTTTTACAAGGTAAGTTAAAACTATTCTGATTATTTTACATTAATATTTATATGAATAAAACTGTAGTTAGTGAATAAGAAAAATGATAATATAATCCAATCTGATGAATAAAAAAGTGAGCATAAAAAGGAGTAAAGAAAGAAAATGTCTTATAATTCATAATTAATTTTTTTTAAACATCACATGATCACCATTTTGTATGCTTGCACATGCTGCTAATAAGAATTCCAAACTCTTCATACAGTAGTGTCACCAAGTGCAAGCCATTGTAATGAATGAGTGCAGGAAGGTTTGTGCATAAAATCATAAAAAAATGCCACAATCTAGAAACTAGTATGGTGATGTTGGATGAGTAGGCACTAGATAGGGATTTTATGCACAAACTTTTCTGCATCCATTGATTATGAAAGCTTGCACTTGGTGGCACTACTGTATGGAAAGTTTGGTATTCTTATTACCTTAATTAATTTTTTTATTATTATAATTTTAAAACAAATTTCTTTGCCAGAGTTTATAAAAGTCAATCTTTCTCATCATTAAAAACTGCTTTCTCTTTGCTATAATAAACTTTTAAGACTGGCCTTCTTAAAAATAAATATTTCCAAATAAAGTGTAATTATAATCACATAGGCTTTTGGTTTAAACTAAGTATGTTACAAAAGTGTTACATAGCTAATCTTAAATATGTAACTTTCTATTTAATTCAATAGTGCAGCGAAACCTTATATATGTAGAAAAATTAGTGAAAATTATTATTTATTTTCTTTTTTGAAAAGAAATATACAGAAATTTCCAACAATCCATCAATCAGAAAAAATTTCTTCTATTGAGATCAAAAGTTTCTTTCATATGCAAATTATATATTCTAATTTTCTAAAGTTGCTTATGATTCTGACATCTTCAGATTTTTATTTTTCTGCTAATAATTGTAAAACAATTTTATAAAAAAAACTATAGTAATGTACGGCTATAGATAGCTTCAAATTAATGAAATAAAGCCATAGTTATCTCTGCACCATCGTAACACCCAAAATATGTCAAAATAAGTAAGTAATTTGATGGCTACTTAATCACAAGAAGACACAATACAACACAATTTTACTAGCATCTTTTTAAATCTGCAGAATATGAGTATACTCTGTATCACTCCTTTTTATTAACTTGAAACATTTTATGTTGTTTTTTATTCACTATAATTCCCGATATCTATGTTTTTAATTAAAAGTAATGAATCACAAAAAATCATTTCTAAATTAAAATTTTTACCATTAACATTTCAAAATAGATTAGTAACATGAGCATGCATTATTAAGCCAGCATCAATGATTGATTGATATAATAATCTGTAGAGAGATTAATAGCATATATTTAAATTATGAAATTAATCTCAAAAATAAAAAAATCAACTTTGCAAATAAAAAATAACAATAACATTATCATCACAAAATAAATTCATTTTAGTCATCAGTTTAAAAAATTCTATTTAACAACAACAAAAACATCTTTTTTTAAAATCGTTTTTAAATATTCTTTTGATAAAAAATTAAAATAATTACAGAAATACTAAAAATCAACTAATTAAAAACAATAAAAAATCATAATGAACCTTTGACAAATATCACTTCTTTGATATTACTCCTATTTTTTTTTCTCATATGTCATGGCATCGGCCAGGAGGCGAACCCACAACCGTCTGCAACCAACTACTTGCTTGCAAGGCGGCTGCGATGACCTCTCGGCTAACAATGCTTGACAGCTACTCATATTTTTAATAGTCTAATATTGCTAGAAACATCAAATATATATTAATATTTTCGCTATGAACATTTTGATATTCAGTAGATAATATTTGAGTTAATTTTTTATCTATTTTAATTATTAAACAGTTTATTTTATATAAATAATACATGTATATTATGAAAACCTTGTTTAACCATACTGTTCTTTCAAGTGAAGATCTTCATTTTTAAAATTATTTGCCTCTTATTGAGAATTTTCACAATTTTTATTTTTAATTAACTGTATTTTTCTATTTGTAGTAGAATTATTATCCTGCACTTCCAACACACACTATTGAAACTGTATTTTAATTATGTTTTATTCTGGCTTAGCACTTTTGGAACATATTTGCTCCAACATTCACAGTCATGTTTTATAATATAAAATTTTGGTTCAGAAAAAAATTCATAAATGACCAAAAACATCAAAAATTCAGCAACATATCAAGGTTTTAGACCCTGTCTCCATCAGCCTTGGTGAATCTTCCTTTTGTATTTTGACATTCTCTGACAGTGATCATTTTTACATTGTTTACATAAGCATTTATTTTTATATGATGCTATGCATACAATTGTATTACATTCAAAGATCAGTCTTTCAAGCTAATTGTGCATGCGTCTTCTGCAATTGTTAAATGACGTTTAGTAAATTCTAGACAATTTCACCATCATTTATTCCAACATCATAGATAGTAATTTAAAGTGAGAATTCTACTCTCACACTTTACTCAACAGTACTTCAGATTTGCTCATATAAAAAGAATTTGAGTCGTAGGAATAAGAGGATTACTTTTATTCCTGCATAAATACTATATCTTGTATTGTAGAGTGAAGTATTCATTTATTATTTAACACTTGCAGAAGTCGCATGCACAATTAGCTTGAAAGGCTGATCTTTGAATGTAATACATTGTTTACAGAAAATAGTTTGAATAACCAGAAATGTGTTTATTTGCAAATTTATTACAATTCAAGATTCTTTTCATACAATAATTTATATAATATGATTATAAATCAAAATATAAATTATTAATAATTTATTTTTAAAAAGAGAACAGTATATTTTTGAACAATGCAAACTTATCCTGAAGGCATTTACAAGCTCACTTTTTACATCCTCTGTTTATTGGTTATAGCAAGTATAAAAATATTATAACATTGCAATAAATATTTAAAAAATTTAAACTTTTAAAGCATAATTCATTAAATTTAAGAGATATAAATAAATATTTGTTTAGTCTTTAAAAAGAAATGAGAAATAGTGAAGGTTTAATTGATTTTGAAAAATTTAAATAGTCTTTCTAGAAATAATGACATATAAAGCCTTTTGTTTTCATTACAAATTATTTTTTTTAATATTTTCAAAAATAAAATGTGAATATTTAGAATTTATTTCAGTAGTAAACAAAAATAACTAACAAATGAAGTCAAATTTATTATTTTCTGATAAATGATGATAATTTAATCTTAAATTTAATGTTGAATGTGAAAACAAAGAAAATGATAAAGTGCAGAAGGGTTAATGCTTTAAAATAAATATACTAAATATATCAAAATAATATGTAAAACATGCTTTAGATTAATTAGTACACACAATCATAGTTATGATTATGACTCCTAATTAGTCAAAAGCAAAGCATGCTCTGCATATTATTTTGACATATTTATTTTAAAATATTAAACGAGCTTTTCATAATATGCATGTTGTATGTATTATATATATTGAATTACATTTTATTTCGACAAATGTTTAAATCTCTTGGAATTAAACACTTAATTTTACAATAATACTAACACAATTTTTAACTTAGTTTTTAATATTATAAGATTACGAACAAAAACCATTACGGAAAATAATATTTTAACTTTACAAATATATATATATACACAAAGCAATCAAGTCATATATCACATGACCTAATTTAACAAGCTTGTATTACAAATATATAATGAGCTTGCAAATAGCTCTTAACAAACTATTCAAAATATCCCCAACCTCAGACCGGTTTCTGCTACTGGCTTCCTCAGTAAGGTGTTAGGATATTCAAGCATTACATTGGATCGAAAGAAATATGAATGGCTGAAAATTTTGGATTTTTTACCTAATAGTTATCCATTAGATAAAGTGCTGGGCTAGACCTGATATTTTAAATCTAATTCTTGAATATCCTAGCACCTCACTAAGGAATGCCATAAGCATAAAACTGGTCTGAGGTTGGGGATATTCTAAAAAGCTTGTTAAGAGCTATTTGCAAGCTCATTATATATATAAGTAACAAACTGAAAATGGCTTTTATCATTTTACTATTGCCAATAAAAATGTATTTGTAACAAAATTTTTATTTGAACTCAATTTCTAAAATTGAACATGTTTTTTCTAGAATGAATAAATCAATGAAATTATTATTTTAAAATTTATAATTTCACTTATAATTATAACACTGGCTTCACTGACTATAGAATCATTTCTTTTCAGCAGATTACAATTTTCTACTTTACATTATTAAATTTTTCTTGATTTGTATTAATATAAAATAAATATTTTCAAATAAAATGTTAACTAAACACCGAAATAAATATAATTAATAAACTAATATATATCATATTACTTTGAATATAAGATGCACTTTTCCAAATTTTGAACCTGTAAAAGATGGGTGCATCTTAAAGTTGATGCAATAATTGAACATCTTATTTCTGTGGATCTTTGCTTTTTGCTATACATTTACATAGTATTACAATCATTACCTGTAGAGAATAGCATGTCAAATCTTTTCTAATCAATATTTTTGGGATTAATTTTGTAAATGGCATTACTAAAGAAAATACATTTTTATTGAATATTTTTATTGTTAGTGGTTTAAATGGATATAGACAATTGAAACCACATAATACAGATCCTAACTCCATTTGTCAAGCATTGTTAGCCGAGAGGTCAGCGTAGTCGCCTTGCAAGCAAGCAGTTGGTTGTAGACGGTTGTTGGGGGTTCGCCTCCCAGCCGATGCTATGACATATAGAAAAAAACTCCATTAGTGGAATTTTCTTAATCCTACAACTCCAACAACCTATGATTACCAAACAGGAAATGTAATTTAAAAAGAAATATTATATATCAATGCAAAAAGCATTCAGTCCATGCAATAGATGCACATTTTAGGCATGATTATCATTATTTCGGAAAATAAATAAAGCTAGTGTTATAAAATATATGCAATCACTGATAAGTAAATACAGCCCAATTTGAAGGCATAAATAAGTTAAAATCTGTTACATAAATGGCAGCCCAGTGGGATATGATATAAAATTGGCCCTGCATTAATAATTAAAATCCACAACCATGTGTGTTCTCTATATTTATAATAAACAATATTTTAATTTCACTTATTTATAATACTAAATTTAATTTTTAGCATATTCTATGTTAGCGTAGCACATGGCAATTTTCCAAAATATGATTGATTATCTTATTAAAGTTTAGCTGTATAAAAGCATTATATGAACTTATATTCCTTTTCTATTATTATCAGTCCACTTCTGGATGAAGATCTCTCCAAGTTTAATACATCTGATTCATCACTTCATTTCTTCATATTATTTCAGAAAGTTTTATAATTCCTTCCATTCATTCCACACGTCATCTTTCAAGATATTTAGCGATCCATCCACATTCCAGCTTCACATCTCAACTTTTTAAAACATTGCTTCTTATATTGCAATTCATTACTTAGGTTTATGAAGCAGCTTTAAATTTAAGATGCTTCAATAATTTATGTTATTAAAATGATAATTGATACCAAAATACCTCTAATAATAATTTTACCATATTTGAACGCAGACTTAGAATATTAGATAGACATATTATTGTTTTGTAAAATGAATATATATATAGCTGGACTCAAAAGTTAAAGAAAAATATTTTATATTTCTCTATTTGCAGACGCATCATTTAAATGTTTTTAATTTTTGTTTGATTATTGCCTGGAATTCCCCCCCTCCCCAAAAAAAAATTTTTTTTTTTTTTGCCTATTTTATCGGTGCATAAATTATTTTATACATTCGTGCACTATATCAGCGCATGTATGTGTGTACATATGTATATAAACATACACAAATACTTTGAGACAAACAAAAACTAGCGGAAACAAGTAATTAATACAGTCTGGATCTGCAAATAAATTGTTCATGCTGAGCTCTGATGGAAAGGAAAAATATTTTTACAAGTGTAAAACATACCCATCTAACCGAAAAAAGTGTAAATGTATATATATTAAATTAATTTTAAAAGAATATATGAATAACGAAATGTAATAATAAAAGAAAATAATTTAAGACAATAAAAGATAAAGGTCATGCGGTTTAGCATTTTATTTCTGCTATGTAATAGATTGTAAACTAGAAGAATGTTTTAAGCAAACCAGTTTTATGTTAATTTCTACTGTAAAGAAATGAAAGGCGAAAAGAAAAACTTAAACCCATTATTTATCATTTTTATTATTATTTTCTCCATTTTTTTTTTCCAGTTGTTGATTTCTAGAAGTTTATGATTAGAATGGAACTTAAAAAAAATTGGTGGGGGCAGGAAAAAACGAAAGAAGTTTTCAATGTTGCATTTAAAACTACCAAAATATGACAAAATGAAAAGGGGGGATGTGACAGCGAGAGACAAACAAAACGTTGTAAAGCTTTTCATCTGAAGGGCCAAATGGCTTTTGTCCAGGTCCAACACTTGAGAGTCTTTTATTTCTAAGCACTTATTATTAGAAATTTAATAAAAGGCACTTTTGGTTGAAGAGCTGCGGCCCCTCTCCTTCTAGTACTGTACTGGGTTCTTGAAAGCAAGGAAAGAACAACGTTGCTGAAGTCTTCGTTTTGATAGTAAAAGACTGACAAAAACGGGACCCCCGATTAGCTGTATACAGTCTATCCAATTTATTTGACAAATTTTCTGCTTCGTTACGTCAATTGAACGTTTTTTAAATTTGAGGTTTTCTCCGTTCATTACTACATAATTAGGACTCTGAAGGCAGAGTTGTATTCTCTGGCTGTAGGGAATCCAAAGCTTCTTACCGTTGTCGCAAAATGTGTGGGCCCGTGCGCCTCAAGTTCTCTTTAGATAAAATTTCACTTGTTTTGACACGTGTATCTTCATCTACAGGAGACCACGCATTGCTATCTACCAATTATGCCAGCAACTTGGAAAGACGTAAAGCACCCACCCCTCTCTTTTTTTAGGATTATCCCTTCTCCTATACCTCTCTTTTCTAAACTGTTAATTATACAGTGCTCACATATAACTATATATTACAGCTGCAATTATTAAAAAAAAAATCACGTAAGAAAGATGATATTTGCAAATGCAATACTTACTAGAGGAAAATATCTCTGTTACAGTTTCTCTTCTACAAGTTTGCAATTAACTCATTAAAAAAGAAAATCTAATTATAATTAACTCTTACTCTAATTTAATAAAGTAAACACTAAAACAAATAATAACATTTTATAAAAATAATAAATTATTTATTTACAATAAAGCTAACTCTGTAGTACAAGTACAATTTATTTTTCTTTTCTAAACGGAGCGCACTTTACTCCACCTCTTGAAAAGATATTTCATCGTGTTTCATTTTGTCATGACCAATATTCATATTTGAATCTTTTTATTTGCCAAATAATTTAAAGTAGCCAAGAAGCAAAAATTATCTCTCCATTTTTAAAAGTAATGACGTGTCTATAGAAAATGGTAATTATTAGATAAACGCTAAACACTTGACAATTGTAGTAATGAGGTGGCAATCATTGATAAAAAGATGAGGGGGGAGGGGTACAATTCGTGAGGAAGAAAAAAAGTAACAACCACATGTAGCACTCATCCAGCTTTCTTTCTGGAGTTTCTCTTCTCTGCGATTTTTTTTTTTTTTTAGAAAAGTTCGTTTAAAAAGCCCAGTGGGATTTCTAGCTACTTGGGAGCAGGCATAACATAGCTAATTGTGTTTAACTGTCAATCTCCACGGCGTGTTATTTTATTGGCAGGCTGACAGGGTGCGGTATTGATATTTCAATTACGGAGGCGTAATTCGCTCGTTGTACAATGGCTAATCTGGTTGGTAGTTGTATGTGGGCTACTAGTTTTAGGGCTTAAATTGATAATCTACAAAACGCTGTTGAGTAGAGGTGAACTGCACAACAGATCACACTGGAAGGCTATCGAATCTTAAAATTTCCGGGTGCAACATGGATGAGATGTGTTAGCACCGAACACGGGGACTTGAGGGAGGTTTCTTACAAATCAAAGTTTTATAATTGTTTAATTTTTGTACAATATAAAAGAAAAAAAAAAAGGTTACAAACAAATTGTGAGACTAAAATAATAATAGGCTTTTAAGTTTGATATTTACAAAAGCTGACAGCATATTAGCTGTACTATGAACTTGGTCCATTCTGACTTGGGTACGGTACATGTGTCGGCTCCAAGCGCTATGGGCCCAACCGCACAAAGCAATCCGTCTGCGGCCATGCACCAACGATCCCCTTTTGCAATTCAGGAATTGTTAGGACTGGGTCAAAATGATTCTCAGATACATCGGGGATCTTCTTCACTTTTGTCCGGTGCAAGTGCTTATTCGGCACGGCCCATTGTTTCTCAACCCCAGTGTTTCACGGACCCTCTTGCTTCGAGTCGCATGTATTTTAATAGTCCCGCATTCTTGCCTAATGTGTCAATGCCAACAAATATAAATCCCTCTGGACACAGTTTACTTAGCATAGAATCTTCACAAGGTGTTAGACAAGATAACAATTCAGGTATGTATAAATAATTTACATATATATACAGACTAAACTAAAAAATTTCTAGAAAATATTATCAAAATAATATTTTACTTTTCTATTTACAAATTTTTCTGGTATATCGGTTATTAAACAGTATCAAAAATTATAATTGAGTCTCTTTATAATTAATATTCAAATGCTACAGAGTAAAAAAAAAACCCAAACATTTAGAATATATGTGTGTGTGCATATATGTGTTTGTAATATTTGTTACTAAACATTACTATCAAATGATAATACTTAATTATTTTTAACTGTAAATGGTCTAAGGCTTGCTTACTATATATATACGATATAGTTTTTAAAATTTTGATCTGATTTAATTTATCTATCAATTTTCTAATTTTTATTTTTTTGTTGATAATTTTTTTTTTTAATTATTATTCAAAAATTAATTTATTTGAAACGCCCCATATATTTTTAAAGATTAATTTGTTTAGTAATGCTTCTAATGTTTCAAAATATATATGATAGATATACTTTAAAATTCACAACCCAAATAATTACACATTTAGACAATAAAATAGTAAATCATTTATTTTTTTAAAATAATAATAAATAAACCCTTTTCATTGATTTTTTTTAATGATTAATAATGAACAAATCTTATGTAATTTTAACTATAAAATATATTTTCGAATCCTTTATTAAACTTTTGTTTTTGTTGTTTTTCTTATTGTGACAAGTATTACTTTTTCTGCTACTAAAGATAATCGTAATAATGTAAACGAAATTTTTGAAATATAATATTGAACGTAAGCCTCTTTCTAGCAACATAAATTACGTTTAGTAAAAACATTAAAACTTGTGTTACATTTTATATATTTAAACAAATACGTTTAAGTTACTTAAATTATTAAATATATAAAATATTCTTCGTTTAAATTATTTTTTAAAAAAAAAAGATTTATGAATTATTGAAATTAATAAATGTCCAGAGAATTTAGATGAGTGAAAAAATAGAATACGGCGGATGTTAAAATTTATCACCTCCGATTGTAACAGGCTAATACCTAAAGTGTCAACACAAGCTAATGTTCTAAAGAGTTGAATGAGGTTCAATTACTTACTCTAGGGCTTTGTCACATTTTTACGCTTAAAAATGCTTTGTTTCACACATTTTATTTTAATCTAAATTTGATTTTTTTTTTTTTTACGTAGAGCATACAATTAGCAGGGGCAGATATAGAAAAAACTGTAAAAGGTGTTCGTTAACAAATCCTTTAACATTTTTCCATTTAATATTTAAAAAAAAATACTGCCAAATTTTTAAATTAAAAAAAAAAAAAGGCATTATATGTAGTTAAACATGTGTGTATAATATATTAATTATATTAATACGCGCACATATTACAAATTAATCGTTTGGGGTTTTTTTTTGTAAAAATATATGGAATACATTTAGAAGTTAAACAAAGTCATTATTTAATCTATTATCCAAAAGCAAAAATCTATTTTTAAATTAATGCTTACAATAAAATATCGCTAAAATTGTTATATACCCACAAAATTGATTTACTATATATTAAATAAAATTTTTATAAAACAATTTAAAAACGATAGATTATTATTTAAATTATATTTATTCTTTCATATATTCATTCAACGTACTCTTTCAATCTTAGAAATATAAAGTAGTTAAATTAAATTACGAGACATTACAAACGGAGGGCAATAATTAAGTGTTGATAATGAATAAAATATCTGTATTTTTTTATAACTTAAATTTACAATATCTTGTTGTTAATGTGATTTGCATCTTCAAATAAAGTTATTAGATATGATCACAGTGTTTGTATGTTTGTACATAAAGGTTTCTGCCACAATGCAGGTTGGGATAAGTAGTCAATAGGGTACTACGAATAAATGATTGGTCATCGTTAGTGGCAGCTTGCTACTCTCTCCTAAACACAATTTATTTTAATATTTTATTAATTAGACTATAATATAAACTTTGATTAGCCTTATATACATATATATATATTTTACGTGGCTTTTATTTATGTATCTTTAAACTTACCCTTTTTTTTGTATATATATTGCAAAGGTTTTTATTTTTTTATTTTTGTTTTTGTATATCGTAAAGATTTATCATCTGAATTTCAATCAAAAAATATATATTTATGTTTATACTTTTCTACCTCACGCTTATATTGATAAATATGTATGTAGCATACCCAACAATAAATATATAAGTATATATATATATGTAGAAACAAACATCCATATAATAATTAAACCTAAATACTAATATATATATATATATATTATTTGCTTCCTCAACTGTATGTTTCTGGGGGGGGGGGGGCATAGTTCTATAGTTTTCTCTCCATGATCAGATGTTTTATAAATTTATGCGATCATTTTATCCAACTACATTCATATATTTTATCAGAGGTATTTTTTCCTCAATCATTCCTTCCAGCAGCAATATATACTATTCCCCGATTATTTAACCAAGTGACCAATCATATTATTTTTTGTGCTATATAATCTCCAAAATATTTTTTCCTTTTTCAATCATACTCAACATTTCTTCCTTTTTTACTCTGAGTATCCATGTTACCTTCAACACGAGGCACCAATACAATACTCAAAGGCCGGAATTTGTCTTTTTTGTATCCAAGTAGTATAAATATCTCTGACTCATATAAGTCCACTTGACAAAGTGTTATCTAACGCTCTTGAAGAAATATTTTTAGATGCTCTCTTATATATACATATATGAAGTGATATATAGCTATTTTTATTTTGTGAAACTTTTAAGTAGAAAATTTTTAGACCTTTATTACCCTGCAATTATTTGGCCTGATAAATTGGGTCTTTCTATTTAGCGTTGTTCTTTAGGTAGCTATTGGAGAACCATTTGTTCCGGCATTGAGCTATTTTACTTTACCTAGACGAATTCATAATTTTTTTTTTTTAATATTGTAAATGAAATTATTATTACATAATAAGAAAAACGTTTTCATAAGTATTGACACCTTTTGATTAAATATATCTTATTTTAATTGATCTATTTAAAAATTGCAAGCTTTTAATTAACAGTATCAAAAAAAATGTGTGTGTGCATTAAGTATACTTCTATATTACAAAATTTATGTACATATACAAAAATAATGGGATTTAGCTTTCAGTCAGAGTTTAGTTCCTCATACGCTATTGATGACATTATACTAAATGTGTTTAACTTTACTTACAGAAATAGAAATTACCTTGCAAACTAGCTGAATTAAAACTGTTAATTTCTTAATTATCGAATGCAATTCAATTTGCCTATATACTTTACCTTTTATCTTAATTTAGTCTATGAATTTTCAGGACATCTATTGTACACATTAGTGTAGGATTAGTGAGAATTTTGAAAAGCTGGATTCCGTATGTGCATATATGTAGCCACTACATCAACAATATTATCTGTCAAAATTATCATATTTATTAGTTAGTAAGTGTGTGTATATAATTTCGAGTACTGAGATAATACTGACTCAATATTATTTATATATAAAAAGAGAATTTTAAAAAAGGGGGAAGGGCCAATAAATAAGAGCAGATAAATTACGTAAAAGATCGACGAGCAAATTTCAAACAGATATTTTAACCGGTAAATAAATAATTAAACAAACAGCTCTGAAATAGAAAGATCAGTATATAAATATAAAGAAAGAATATAATTTAACGACATAATTACGCAAACGATAAAAACAAAGCCTATTTTAATGTAATTGCATTATTTTTTTTCCTAAAATAAAATCTTTGTTATGCATTTTTAAAAATAATTACGTAAATGATTTACTTCAGTAAAATTATATATAGTATTGTTTTTATTGGATGAATTGTTAATTATAATTGATTTTTTGTATACAGTCGTCGCATCTGAATATTTGCGCTTCTACCCCCCCCCCCATTATTCAATACTTGAGAAAATAATTTAGAATGCTCCACACCTGTGTCAAATAGAATCCCTTTTCTCTCCCGCAATAAAAAAATAAATAGAAAGAAACATAACGTTTATATAAACTATAATTCTGTGTCATTTTCAAATTGTTCTTTCAAAATTTTTATTTAGCCAATCTTTGTCTTTTTAGATCATTTTTTCTCCCCAGCATTCCTTCTCATCTCAATTCAATTTTTGGGGGGTTTGCTTGTCTTGAGCCCATTCGGATGATTTTGATTGTTAGAGGAGACTAGACCATCATATTGACAGTTATGCCACTTAATATATTGTTTCTTAGAAGAGTTTTAAGTTGTTCCTTGATAAAGACTATAAAATAATATAATCAAAACGTTGGAGTATATTATTGTATCTTATAATAGTTTATATTATAATAAATCAAGATTTATAAAGAAGTTTGTGTGTGATTTCTTGTATATATGTATTAATATATTTAGTGACCAATATACTTTTCTCAATCTTCACTACCTTTCTCATTTCAATTTTTGATTCTATGCTGTCTATAAATGTCTAACCAGATATTCATTTTTTGTAATATTTCTTTATTTATTTTTGAATGCTAAATTGTGTCAATGCATCATCTTCCGTTAAAAATCCTCTTAAGCTTCAGTTCTCTACACATCCTTTCTATTCACTCTTTTACCATTCGTTTATTTATTGAGGTATAGTTAACATAATTTAGCCTATTGCTTATATTTATAAAGATGTGATAAGCAGCTTTTAGAAATGTTGTAATATTTTTATAGATATTTCATTAATAGTAATATAATTAGATTTTCAAGAATTATTATTATATGTATCCTTCATTATTCTTATTAGAACTGTCCCAATCCCTAATGCATTAATGAAAATTTTTAATTTCATCTCTTTTAGAGCTTTTTAACTTTCTCCTTAAATTTATCTTCTTTATTTTGCTTATCTTCTTGAGTATTTGCAACACAATGCAATATTGATACCAAACACTATTTAAGAAAAATATTGCCTTATCTATTGGATTATATCTATCTTACCACCTAATTCTTTAAGTCTTAAGAATTTTTTATATTTCTTTTGGTCCTGTGCATTCCTGTTGATGAATTTGCTAATATAAGCATCCTTTTTTAATATCAAGCTATTTTATTTTCTTTCTTTCTTTTTTTTTTGGCTATTCTCTTATTTATTTTTCCAATTTATTTGTAATAATCTTCCACAAACTGTCAAGTCATAGATGGGTTTACATTACAGATAATATAAATTGTCTTCTGGTTCACAAATGCAACATATTCATTTCTCTACTTTTATTATTATTGAGTATTGTACATTTGGCTTCTGATTTTTCTACTAGATCCTATGTTTGCATTTCTCTTTATAAAAGCAGAACCACTCTTTCTATACTATGTTTTCTATATACCATCTTCTAAATGTGGTACTTTGTTGTTTATTATATAATCATATTAAATCTTTTTGAAGTTTATACTGTATCTTTTTAAATCTTTTATTTATTTATTTTTTTATATTCTACTGTTATCTGATGAGCTCAATATTTTGTTATTGTTTGTTATAAAAAATTTTAAAAAAAAGTTTACTTGCAGGCAGGTGATTTCTATTACACTCTACAGTACATTGGACTGTAATATTTCAAAATTTAATTCTATTTTTTTCAAGTATAGTAAAAAAAAACTATATTTTTAAATTAAGAAGGATTGAACTAAAATACAAAATCATCCTTGTTTAGTGATAAAATTCATTAATGATTTATAATTAAATGAAGATCAATTAGAAACTGTCCAGTATCAAGAATGTGCTGTTTTTGTAGGAATACATAATTTTACTGGCGAATTGATTACTTTTTTTTTTTCATATGGCAAATGTATTGACCTGGAAGTGCTTTCCAGGCTAGCTGCTTCGAAGGCAGCTACGCTAACCACTAGGCCACAAACGCTTGACAATTGGTTACTTATTGATATTTAAATCACGATTATTACCATTGACTATAATTTAGCCGTTTTATTAGATTTTTGATGATTACTAATTTTTTAAACTTTGTCAACATTATTTATAGTGCTTATAAATGATACTGTTGATAATTTTAGAATTAATTCAATTACGTATTTTTAGCATTCCATGTTCTTTTTAAATTTCTTGTATTTTAGCACTAAGATATTGCATCTGAAATGCTGACTTGTGAAATATTATTATTAGGAAAATGTGTTTTTGAATCTTCTCTAAGTATGAATATCAAGTATACCTCATATTTAAATTTATTAAACTTTATATATTTGTTTTCATGCTTTATATAGCCAACATTCCAAAATCCTCATCCATTTTTATTTTTCTTGAGACTTGACTATTGCACAAATTCTAAACCTTAAACATAAATGAATTTGAATTCTAGGTTTATTTTTTTTACGCATACTTCTTTGTGTTGTTATTTCATGTTAATGATTTTTATCAAATCTGTTTGTTTCTAGAGAAAATTTTATTTCTATCCTATTCATTGGTTTGACTATCTTAGGCATATTTTAACTGCCATCTGGTGAATTCTAGATCTTCTAAAAAATCTCTAAATATCAAAGCAAAATCTTAATGGTAACTTTAATTATGATAATTGTTTTATGCATTGAAACAGTGATAGAGATAAAATCCAGTCTTTTATTTCTGCTACCTAAATTTCCCACGATCACCCGAAGGGCAGGAACATCAAGTTGCTGATGTTTTTAAAATATATTGTTTTTTAATCATTTTTCCATTAGTCCTTCAATTTAATATAATTTATACATATATATGAATAGACTATTCTATATCATATTATATAGATTATACCTGAGTAGTAATCTATCTATCTATCTATCTATCTATCTATCTATCTATCTATCTATCTATCTATCTATCTATCTATCTATCTATCTATCTATCTATCTATCTATCTATCTATCTATCTGTAACTCATTTTATCTATCTATATATCTATCTATCTGTACATGTCTTTATCTATCTATCTGTACATGTCTTTATCTATCTATCTATCTATCTATCTATCTATCTATCTATCTATCTATCTATCTATCTATCTATCTATCTATCTATCTATCTATCTATCTATCTATCTATCTATCTATCTATCTATCTATAACTCATTTTATCTATCTATATATCTATCTATCTGTACATGTCTTTATCTATCTATCTATCTATCTATCTATCTATCTATCTATCTATCTATCTATCTATCTATCTATCTATCTATCTATCTATCTGTATATTTATCTATGGAGTACTTCTCTCTATCTATCTATCTATCTATCTATCTAAATGTATATCTATCTATCTATCTATCTATCTATCTATCTATCTATCTATCTATCTATCTATCTATCTATCTATCTATCTATCTATCTATCTATCTATCTATCTATCTATCTATCTATATCAATCTATCTATCTATCTATCTATCTATCTATCTATCTATCTATCTATCTGTACATCTCTTTATCCATCTATCTGTATATCTATCTTTCAGGTACTTTTTATCTATCTATCCATATATCCATCTATTTATATATCTATCTATCTATACATCCATCCATCTATATATATATATATATTAGGCTATCTGTATCTATCTATCTGTATAGGTTTTTTCTATCTATCTATCCATTTATCTATCTTTCTATCTATCTATCTACTTACCTATCTATCTGTATATCTATCTATCTATCTATCTATCTATCTATCTATCTATCTATCTATCTATCTACATATCTATCTATCTATCTTTATGTATATCTATCTATCGGCTACTTCTCTTTATCTATCTATCTATATGCATATCTATGTATCTATCATTCTGTCTGTATATCTATCTATCTATCTATCTATCTATCTATCTATCTATCTATCTATCTATCTATCTATCTATCTATCTATCTATCTATCTATCTATCTATCTATCTATCTATCTATTTATCTATCTATCTATCTAATAGAACATAAGTGTGAGAAAAAAGCATTCTACAACTTCAGCACTGGCAATAAAACATGGAAAAACAATTTGATGATTTGTATGAGAGGTTTTAAACTGTCTAAGCAGTTCCAGCTTTTATATCGAGCAGCTCACTATTATTCTCTGGTTAGTTGATGTAGCTAAGAATAAAAAATGTAGTTAGGCATCCTGTCAGTATGGAATGATAATAGTTAAAAAACAAACAAGCAACTTTATTATATATATATGAACGTATCACACCACTTTTAAACGAGATTTTTATATTTAATCTTGTTACTCTCTACTTAAAAATATAAAGCAATCTTTTACGTTTTCTCACTGATATAATAATTGGTTTAGTAGAAATTTTATCAGAACGAAAAATTGGTTTAATTAATTTCAGTCTCTCTCATATTGAGACAATCCGATTTTTCAACTGGACTCTTGAAATGCTTATTAATTTATATATATATCAACGCATGATGTTAGTCAAACAGTTTTCTAAACATATGTAATACAATACCTGCGTTTGTTACACACTCTCCATGCTATCTAATATAGAATACAAATTTCAAAAAGATTGTGAATGGACTCATTTTTACATCTACTTGTAATGTGTGCTCTATAGTACTAAGAGGTCTGATGGATATAGGATAATAAACATAAATTGTGGTATTATATATATGCATACTCACTCACACACACGTTAACTATTCCTTAATTTACAAAATTTAAAGAAATCAGCCCGCCATATTCTTATCAACTTTGGTAGGCATTATATTAAAATAATTAACCACTCAGCTCTTTGAGTACAATTGTATTGTGATATTACCACAGTCTTTTAGCTGGAGACCAGTGTCTGTATTTCAAAGTCATACACAGTCTTTTCTATATCAATCTTAAAATCAAGAGTAAAATATGAAAGCAAGTAATCTTTTAAAATATTATGCATTAGGCACGTTTAATTTATATATGTGTGTGTGCGTGCGGTGAACGTTTATTTATATATGTATTAAATACATTTGATTTATATAAATGCATGAAAAGTTATCTATTACGTATATATAGATGTATTTTTTATGAATATTCAACCACAAAAGTTAAACCATTCTTTATCTTTTACAAAACTAAGACAAATATATAACTATGACAGATAATCTCTGTTGCTAAATACTATAAAATAAATAAATATAGCATTTTTTATTTCTTATTCCAAATTGTAAAACAATTATTTATTTCGTAACTCAATGAATGAGTGAATGATACTCAAATGGAATCTGGACAAAGTAAAATATATATACTCAAAATGGATCGACATTTTTTTGTTTTACCGTTGAATTTATGATTTGATCTGAAAATGCTTTTTAAAATAAAAAAGATTTTTATAAAAAAAACTGTCCACTTTGGAATAAATTTTTGATAAATTATAGTAGATTTCCAAGATGAAAGTTAACAAAATTTTTTTTTGTTCAGGATGAAAATAAACAAACAATTTTAGGAAAACAAAAAAAAAAAATCCTATACGTTGCTTATAAATAAAAGTATCTGAATTATAAATACTCTTCCAGCGCAAAGTATATTTTAAAATTTGTTTCTACCTTTCATATAAGAGGATTCGTATTTGATAAACTATCAAAGTATCAAAAGATGTTAATAAAATTGAACTTATATTTAAATATGTACCACTTTTTTTTAGTTATATGAAATATAAGCCAAAGTAAGATGAGAGTAAAAGTGCACGAATTTACAAAATATATACACATCTAAAGTTAGTTTGAGAAAAGTAGGCCACAGAGTACTGAATTCTATTGGTGGTAGTTTGCAATTAGTCTTGACATTTCTTAACAAAATTAATTCTAATTTTAATTTTTGTAGGGCATATGAATGATTATCTATCTATCTATCTATCTATCTATCTATCTATCTATCTATCTATCTATCTATCTATCTATCTATCTATCTATCTATCTATCTATCTATCTATCTATCTATCTATCTATCTATCTATCTATCTATCTATCTATCTGTCTGTCTGTCTGTCTGTCTGTCTGTCTACATCTTTAACAGGACACGATGGTCAGAAATAACATTATCTACAATTTTAGAGATAGATATATTTAAAAATGAAGCCACTTTTTGTCCCATTATGAGACCTTACATCTTCAAAAAGTTCATTCCTAAAAGTAAATCTTATACAGTTATTTTAATTTTTTTTTTAAAAAAGTCAGCCGATAATATTGTCATTTATATCTTTTTTCCTTCGTTTTTATTTTTTAAAAAGTCCTGATTTAAATTGGTTTTACTTTTATAATATAATATCCAAGTAGTAGATAAATCCAAGTTGGTTTATACAAAGTATTGAGCTATTTTAGATAGCTTTGAGCTATTTTAGATAGTTCTCATTATATAATAATTGCAATTAAAGAGCAGACCCACTAATGTTCTTTGATTTGATTATCCCAAAATAAATAAGTTTAATAATAGTAACATGAAAATTTTATTATATAACTAGAGAAAAACGTCATTTAAGTAGCAATTTACATAGAAAAGTCAGCTTCAACAACCTATTATAAAAGAACAGTGAAGGATGGGACGTTACTTATTATGTTTGCTAATAGCTGGTCAGAAGAGTTCCAAGCAGTTTTCTATTCTTGTTTTACCTACTTGCTAAGAATAGATAAATACCTATTTACTGATTAATATTAAATGGTTACATTGATGTATAAACCTGAGTTAACCCCTCACTCCTGCAGGAAAAACCATTGCATCAAATGTTTTATATAGATATATAACAATTTAGATAGAGAGAATAAGATATGTACTTGTATTTTTTAGTCAAATTATTATACAATGTTACAAATTAATAATAATTGGCTATAATTAAGCATCAGCAATTATAATATTAATAAAAGTAAGCATACGAACATTTTCTAAATTACCTATATATAGATGCAATATATATATAGAAAAAAGAGACAAAGAGAGCAACTGAAAATAATATAAATATAAAGATCGATCACTATATATATATGTACTGCATAAAAATAAAGTATGTAGATGAATATTAATTAAATGATTTTTTTACATTTTATTTTTACTGTTAAATTTACTAATAATATCAACATTACGTTTGCTTGACCCACAGATGGATAGATACTCACACTTACATGTAGTCATAGATATCGTTTATATTTTTAATTTAGTAATATTTAAAAAAAAAAAAAAAATAAACGAAAGAAAAATAATTTACTAACTTTTTAATTAGCGCTGGATAATTTAAAAAAATTAATAAGCAGGAATATATGCCCCAAAAAATTAAAATAGAATCTGCTTTTCTTTACTACCTATAGATATTGTCTATAAAATAGCATATAAGTATGACTTGGTGTATTTGTTTAGCTAATTTAATTAAATGAAATGAAAAGAAATAAATTATACTTTAAATTAAGCGTTACAGAAATAAATAACTTCTTTTTTTCAGTTGTCCTACTTTAGACAACTGGCTGCCGCTTTTAGATTTAAAAAAATATTAAATTTGAGTAATTTAGCGGTAAATTAGAAATTACAATTTTTTATAATGTACGCCTAAGCTTACTTTATAAGCCTCAACGAAAAAAAAATCATATTATTTTCTTTACTGTAATAATAATCTAATTAAAAAAATAATACATATCATAGTATTCTGTAATTCAATTTTAATTACAAAATATTTATAAAGGTTTTCCATGCTTTTGAAAATGTATGTTATTGTTAGATTAGATATAGCATTTAATTTGAAATCATTTTTCGTTACAAATTATCTATATATTTAATTTAATTATGTAATTATTTAATAAAAAAAATCATAATTTAAAAACTCGAATTTAATCTTGAATGAATAATCTTTCATAATAGAGATTTTTTTCAAATCTAATTATTTAAAATGTGATTAGTAAATTGATAAACAATATTATGCCATTACTGAAGGATTACAAAGCAATTTAAAAATTTAGGATTGAATAAATTCGTTTTAAATCTAATGATTATATAAAGAAAGAAATAGATAGTTAATAATTACTTTGTATTAATATAAAATTTACTATAATAAAAGATTAACGAAGTTTGCTTATTAAAGTTATTTTAAATTAGTCAATTTATTCATTTGCTAAATTAATTACTATTTTAATAAAGAATTATTTTATGTAACAACAATTTTTATATTGTTTATAAATAGCTTATTAATATTAAAAAAAACAACAAATGCTTTTATTCTTAGTTTTTTTTAATTATTAGGTATACAAATAATTAACAAACGTCCCCATGTTACTAATATTGGTTAACTCCAATTGTAAGTTTATAAACTGTAATAAGACATTAATTATAAATTAATTTACAACGATAACAATAATTAAAATTTTGTAAGAAAAACGCAGTAGATTTCATAAAGATTTCATTATAAATTATATTAATTTTATTATTTCTAATAAAAAAAACAACAATTCATCAAATGTTAAAGTCTTAACTATTAAAAACTTTTAAAAATATACACTATAATTACACATATTATGAAAACACTGGTTGTGTGTGCGCGCGTGTATATATATATTATTAAATATATATTTAAAAATTTGTAGTCTAATTATTTTATATGAAAAAACTATAAAATAATTCGTAAAAACAATGTATGTAACCATCTACGACTTCAAAAAATCTTTGTTATTAAGCACTACAACCAAGTAATAAAAAACAAAAACAATGCTGTATCGTTTTATTAAATCTATTTCGACCTAAATTTTAAATTTGTTGCCATAAAGTCCTTTCAATATTATTGCATATTCTGTATATTATATTGGCAGATAATCCTATTTCTCAACTAAATAAGTAGTACATTATTTAAAATATTACTGCATACATACTTTAAAAAAAGGAAAAACCGTGAACTACCTCTGAATATAATGAGACAGTTATATACTTACGTAGAAAATTAATTAATAAACACCGTTGATTACGGAATCAGAATAAATAAAATGAATATGTGTTTATATGTGGAATAATATAAATTCAAGAAATTGCTTGATAATTTAAATATCTATCTACCGATCTATATGTGCTTAAATTGATACTCAAAATTACTACTAATAAAATAAAACGGTCTTTGTTTTCTAACAAACTTATTATACACACTAATTTTAATATTATGAGCATTTGAACTTGTTGAAATAAAATTATAATAATCAAAAATTATATTATTTATTTTTAAATTAAACTATAATTATATAAAGAACTTTAAGACAGTTTCGACCCAATTAAAAAACTAACGGTGAAATTAGTTTTTTTACATTATATGTGTATTATGTATATATATTTAAATATAAGCTATAACAGGTTTTTTTTTTCTTAAGGCCTGTAAAATATCATAATAATATCAAGTAATTTATTATTTTTAACACATATTTTAATTTGTGCACCTATTTTTATAATTGTAAGCCATTAAACGTTATAATGTGAATTGCATTCTGCACTTGAAGCTCTATTTGTTTGCCACAGTCGTTGACTTAATTAGAGTACATTAATTAAACTTATAAGAAAGATCTTAATTAATATCGGTATCTTGTGTTATAAAAGAACGCACAATAGTATGTGCGTGTGTATAGATATATACAAAGTAAAAGATTTTTTTAAAAATTAATTTTCAAACGTAATTCGCAGAACATTAACGCTAAAGCTCTTTAAAACGGGTTAGCTTCAAGATATTACAATAAATTAATTAACCCACAAGAAGTGATCAACACGGGCAAATTTCTAATTGTTAGGATTAAATGTTATCGTTGATTACTATAATAATCATTATTTTTTAAGACAAACAAATTGGTTTTCTTTCAACGGTATACATAAATATTTATTATGCGTACAATCCCTAAATTCGCATTTTAAAGATTTTGCAATTTTGGAAATAAATTTTATATTTTTGTTATCTTTATTATATATATTGCTTATGTGTTTGTATTAATATATATATATATGTCATCAGTACTTATTTACGTTGATGTTCCGTAGATAGATGCGTAAAAAACTAATTATTTATGCATATCTAGTTATTTTAGGAATTGTAAATACTTATTCAAAAATATATATAAGATCACAAAGAGAAAATTATGTAGATTGAATGAATATTAATAAATAAAGTGCTGTAATAATTTGTATTCGATTTTTAGCTCATTTTTACGGATTTCAATATCGCACCGCAAGACATGCACGTAAGGAATGCCGATTCTCCTGTAATTAACGTTTATAATTTAATAAGGTAATTATAAACTTAAGTAAATTAATATTATTGAAAAACAAAATTTAAAAATAATAAACTACAGTTAGAGTTAATAATCTTTAAAATATATTTGTATAGAAGTTTCACATAATTACATAATAATGTTAATTTAAACCCAATTTTAAAATATTGATTAAAAAAATAAATTAAATACCATTACTAATAGATATTAAAAATATTTTATATGAGAATATCATAGTAGATATAGTAAGAATATTTTAATCACGTTTAATATCGTAGGAAATAAAAAGTAAAAACAATTTGTGTACAAAATAAAATTAAAGGAAAAAATAAGTTAGTTATCTGTTTATGTTTGTCTACAATATATATACAAAAAAAAGAAGTCTTATTGGTTTATAAAAAATTATTTTTATAATAAATTGTTTTATTTTTGATTTTTTCTATCTAAAAGCAACATAAGGTTCAACTGAGTTGAAGAATATTTAATTAAAAAAAGGATAATTTCATAGATATTATTCCAACTTTATTTTATTTTATTTTCTAAATCATTTTTTAGACCTATGATAATATTTGGTAACTAATTTACATATTATGAATAATAATTTTATCTGTAAATATCATTAATTAGCGGTTTCTACGTGAAAGAGCAATGAAACAGATTATTTTAAATATTAAATCTAAAATTCATATCCTGAAAAATAAACAGTGAAACAGTCTGATTGTATATATATAATTCTAAGACAGTATATAATTTGCTTATATTCAATGTTTCTTGTATATATAATTAGAGTGATTCGAACTTAGAATTTTCCAGTCTATTCATCCTTTACTCCATCTCAAGCGACTGATACACGTGAGCACACACACACATGCAAAAAAGATATACGATCTCTAATATAAGTATTTCGTCGTTTTTTTTTGATGAAATGGAGGATTGAATAGTTGGAAGGGTAATAAGATTGAAGCCTATCCATTAAAGTTTGAGGAATTGCTATCTAATATATATCGAGCAATGATTGTATATATATATGGGAGATTATGATCTGGCCCAACTGATGGTTTTGCACGAAATATATAAATTAGGGGTCATGTATCTTTTTGCATGTATGTGGTCATGTCTTTCAGTGATTTGAGATGGAGTGGAGAACGAACAGACCTCTAATTATATATATAAGCAACTACTCCTACGTGGCTAAAAATTATAGATATATATAAAGCAATAATAATGATCCAAATTCTTGAGCTTACAATAACAACATAAATTAACACTTAAAAATAATAACGTTAATGGCAACATAAAATACAGTCAAAAGTCATTAGCGTATTATTAGTGTTTATATTCTCACACTGAAATTATATATATATCAGCTACTCTCCTCTTTTAAAAAGCAGAAACAAGATTAATACTAGATTAATCCGTATTATGAAGTTTTCGGGACGAGCAAGAAGATAATATTAAAACAACTGAGGGATGAAATGATAGAAATTACATGATTACAGCATCAATATTAATTTATCTCACAATTTTAAGAAGAAAAAATCCATAGTTTTTACTAATAATTATTAAAATTAAGAGAAAAAATGGCATATTTATAAAATAATTATTTAAGCGCGCATAATTTTTAAAGTGTACATCTTTCAAAGGTTTAAATTTTAATTAGTAGTAAAATAAAACCTAGTATAAAGATAGCATTTAATGATTTGATCCAATTGAAAATTTTAAAATAAGAATTTGCATTCACATACTATGTATATAATGTAATAAAATTGGAATCAATATACACAATATTTTTTATTTATTAATTATATAAATAAGTTTTAAGGTATAACTTATTTACACAATTAATAATTGATAGAATAAATATTTTATAGAGTAAATCAATTTTATTACATTACAGAAAATATTTTATTTGATATATATTTATTATCTTTGTATTTTATATATATATACTCATATTAACTTGTTATAATTATATCTAAATTGTTTTAATATATTTTTTGTTTAAAAATCAATTACTGAAGTAGCATTGTTGATCTCAATAGTAAATAACTCATTTGAGTTAGGAGATAGGTCAATAAGTTACCCGTGTATAAAATGACTATAAGTTTAAGTAAAAAAAACATTAAAAAGGGAAAATATATTTACATTGGTTAGATTAAAAAGATAAAAAAATGTGATTTAAATTTGTAACCTTTAAAAATATAACGTGGATTTTAAGTTTTATAAGGGTAGAAGATTGAAACCTGTCCATTAATGAGGTGTTGCTATCTTAATATAAATCGAGCATTGATTGTATATTTGTGTGGAGGATTATGATCTGGTTCAAAAATGCTAGTTCTGTACAAAATACTAAATTGCGGATCACATATCCTTTTCGCATTGTGTGGTCATGTATATCGATTGCTTGAGATAGTGTAGAAGATAAATAGACAAAAAATTCTGAGTTCAAATCCCTCTACTTATATTAACACTTTTCAGTTTTAAGAAATTTGATTCCATATTTTTTATTTTGCTTAAACATCTTTATATAAACCAAATGCATATTTACAAATAATCCTTTATATATAAATTTTTCTATATAATCTTGTTTATTTTATGAACTAAACTATTTTCCAGTAGATCTATGATTATTACCAAGGTTTATTTATTTGCCCACTTATTTTCACTTCTATTCATTTTTGAAAGAAAAAAGAAGAGATGTTTATTTATTTGTTAATTAAATTATAAATGTTTTTTTTTCCACATTTAATTAAAATTTAAACGCTAGTTTTATAATTCAGCAAAGCTAAAAGTTCCTGGATGGATTCTCAATTGAATCAGATGAAATGAAAATCACATATGAATAACTAGCGTAAGATTAGCTTTCACTTGTTGTTTAAACTTTAATATAAACTTTGTCTAAAACATTAGGATAATATGAGAATGAATCTTAATTAAATAATTAACAGAATGATAAAAATTAAACCGAAAGCAGTGATAAAATATTATTCCCTAATATTGAGTTGTTATTTTTCTTCCCACAATTTCCCTCCCATTTCGCACTGAAGTTTTTTATTAACAAAGTTATAGAAACTTATTTTAATCTCAGCTATTTTTGATCTTTGATTGGTTCAAATTATAGCTATCACATAGTAAAGTTTAATTTTTTATTTTGCATTATTAAAATGACTGCTGAAATAATATGTATATATATATTTGTTGTATATCAAATAAAATCATACAGTATTAAAAATGAAACAGGTAAAACTCATGTGATGTTTAGTAATATTAAAAATAGTAGTAAACTTACTAAATTTCTATAAAATTTTCTTCACTACTACTCCGATTAACCATAAAACAAATAGACCTTTTTAAGTAAAAACTAACAAAATTTACATATAAATGCATATTGTATAATTATTTATATGCTTGTTTTGTTAATGGCTTTTACTTGAGAAGGTCTATTTGTTTAATAAGCAAATTAAAGTTTTTGAAGAAAATGTAGAAATTTAATAATTTTACTATCTTTATTGCTAATTTATCCTAGTTTTTGATTATTACTATTATTATAACGGTAAATAGATAGATAGATAGATAGATAGATAGATAGATAGATAGATAGATAGATAGATAGATAGATAGATAGATAGATAGATAGATAGATAGATAGATAGATAGATAGATAGATAGATAGATAGATAGATAGATAGATAGATAGATAGATAGGTAGGTAGACAGAGAGACAGACAGAAAGACAGATAGATAGATAGATAGATAGATAGATAGATAGATAGATAGATAGATAGATAGATAGATAGATAGATAGATAGATAGATAGATAGATAGATAGATAGATAGATAGATAGATAGATAGATAGATAGATAGATAGATAGATAGATAGATAGATAGAGTATTAAGTAAGTTTTAAAAATAAGTTTTTTTGCTAAAGACTTTTAAAAAAAATCACTAAAATGTTTCAATTTTTATCCATTTTAATTTTTATTTAATATATATATTTCTAAAAATTATTTATAGAGGCGTATAATAAAATGCGTTTATTGTCGACATTTTTTGCGAAACTACTGAAAATCTTTCCTTCAAAAATCTTAAATAATATGAAATGTGTAAATGTAATTTTTCTTTTTCACTTATTTGTAATAGGAATGTATTATGTTAAATCAACTTCATGATATTTCATAATTTCAAGTTTCATTTATTTATCATCACCTATAATTAAACATCCACTCTCTGTTACAGAGTTTGCACCACATACGTATGTATGTTGACATATATATATATACACACATACAACATACGTATGTATGTTGACATATATATATACACACATACATATGATAGACACAAGTACATGTTTGCTTACAAAATGTATATACAAATACATATTGAAATTTTAAAATAAACAAATAATAATAACAGTAAAACACTTCTTATATAGAATTTAAATTTTTATAATATGTAATTTAAAATATTATAATGTTACCATTATATTCTATAGTTTTAATTACATTTGCAATATTTACAATTCCTTTATAAAATTAATTTATTATGTCAAAATGTTTGCTTTTTAAATTTTTCCTAGAGTCTGTTAAATAATTTAATTATCCTTTACAAGAGGGGTGGGAAACATCTGGCTCATTGGCCAACTCTGACCCTTAAAAGCCCTCAATCTGGCCACTAGACATCTTCATAAATATATATAAAATGGACATGTATAAAAGTTTCATTTAACCATGCATGTAATGCAAACATTGATTTAAGAGTTAGGTAAAGTAAAATAATTATTTTCTCGTCAACATTTCTCGTCAACATCTTTTTCTCTCTCCAATCTTTATAATAGTTCTATTACATTCTATTAGAGATGCAATATTCCAACAAATTATCTATATTCTATGGTCTGTGTAATTGTGGATTTAATCTACAATGCTGAGAGAATTTTGTTTGTTTTCATGACTTTTACAGACAAATGTATAACTAACAAAAATGAAACTTGAATTTAATTCAACTTATTGTTTTTATTTTGCATTTAGTTTTTTTATTAAGATGACTACACTGGGTAAGATAAGAAAAAACTGATACAGAAAATTGTGCATTTTAAAAGAAATGGATCAACACCTTTGTTTCATGGAAAGAAGATAGTAAAACAACATGTCTGACATATCTGGAAAGTATTTCAGTTAATACAGAACACATTATTAAAATGTACTATTTATCAAAACATTCAGTTTAAAGTACACTTATTGAAGAAAAAAGAAATATTAAAATAGAAAACTTGAAAAACAGCTTTATGAAGTAGCGGGCATGTTTTATAAAAGTACAAACAAGTTAGAAAATTCTAGAAAAATAAGTTATTTTTTAAAAAATACAGAAAATTCAAAAACATTTTCAGAAGTGAAATTTATAAAAGGCTGCAGCTCAGTTGCTGTAGAAATAACCTGTCCACAATATATAAAGAAATTTGAGAATATAAATATGTCACCAAGATGGGTACCATGCAAATTGGAAAAATTGTTATTTTAAAAGTGGAACAGTCATTAACCCTTAAACCACTAATTATATTATTGGTTGTATGAGGTAAAAATCAAATCTTTTAATTGGCCAACTCACAAACTGAAGACAAAGCCTATTGTTAAAACATATTTGCCTATAATATTAAATTCAACTCAGATACGTTTATAAAAAGTATATTATTAATTTTTCAGGTTATGAAGAGAACGAAAGTTCTTTCAAAAATAAATTGCTATTTATTTATTCTAAAATATTCAATTTCGGCAACATAAAAGCTATAATATAAACAAAAAGATCGACTTTTACGTTATAGAAAAGTAAATATTTCTTTTTACTACATCTTCAATATTTTTACTAAAATCTTCAATATTTTTCGAAAATAATTTTGTTTTTTTATTATTCTCTCTGAAAATAATTTTTAATTTCCATAAATATAATTTTATAATACTTAAAATTGGATTCGAAATGAAAATCTCAGTGTTTTTCTTTATTTTCTTTGATCAGGCGGTTTCTTTGTTCTTTCCAGCCAATCAGAATGTCTTTTTCAGCTGAGAGCTTGCTAAGAACCAATCACAAATAATGTTCTTTCTTTGTTTAGGTTTAAATGCGTTTTTTTTTATTTTTTACTTGTAAAATAAGTCGGAAGAGGTCACCATCTTACAGAACTTTTAAAAACCTCTTCAAAACGTATCGAACGAATTTTTTAGCATAAGAATCGGCTGAGTTAGAGTGATGTCAGATGTCTACGAGGAGCCTCGTAAGAAACAGTCTTAGAGTTAATAATAATGATACTTTATTTTTAATTCCCCCAAAAATTATGGCCTTCATTTAAAAATGGACCAATTGGAAAGGTTGCCGATCCTTCATGATTAGAAGTAAATTAATTAAATTTTTGATTAAATATAGTAGGTTAATTTTTAAGTTGATAATTTTGAATGGCTCACGAATGATATCATAAATATTCAAATGGCCAGTGGAAAAAAAGAAGATCCCCATCCCTGTTCTATGATAATTCAGATATAAAGATTTGGCAAAAATAAATGTTCTTGTACTTTTTTCTCTTACTATTTCATGGTTATATATAATTAATTATGCCTATTTTGTGGTGCAACATATTAAAAAAATAATAAATATAAAATCCTTATGGTGATAGATCAATATTTGATATGTAACATAGTCTGAGTTTGTTTCAGTTTCAAATGCATATTTAGTACAGTTGACTATTAACCTCTTTTTTGCTGATTATTTTATTCACTGAGTGAGATAAAAGTCTAAACTTTTAATTGGTCAATCATAAAGTAAAGTGTCAAAACACAAATTCAATCATCAAAATATATTCATCTTTTAATATTATATTCACTTTAGTTTCGTTTGTAAAAAGTATATTAATAATTTGTCAGATTATGAAAGTAAACGAAAGTTTTTTTCAAAAATATCTCTTTATAATTATAAAAATATTTGCAAGCAGAAAATCTAAAATGAAATCTTATTCACCAACCAAAACGTTTTGGTGATGACATGATTTGTTTGCAAATTTTACGTTGCAGAAAAAGTAAATAATTTTTGTTAAAGTCTTAACTACTTTTCTAAAATAATTTTATTTTTAGCATATTTTATCAAAATGATTTATAATTTGTCAAAAAATACATTTAAAATAGTCTAAAACATTCATCTATTATATTCGAAATGAAACAAAAACAAATCATAAATTTTTAGTTATTCACATCCATTTTCTTTGTTGATGAAATGTAACAGCCAATAAGATTCAAGAAGAGCCCACCTACTTTTTTTGTTAAAGTTTCAAGACTGTTTTATTGATATTTTACTTGTTAAATAATTCAAGAGAGGGCAGAATCTTACGAAACTTTTTCTAATTTGACAGTAAAATCTTAACCGTACTATTAAAAGTGACAGAATTTGAACATTCGGAAGCGGCATCAAATCATCACATTTTTAACCATGACTAGCAACAACCATTGTGTTAAAAATACCCACCAGGAACACACACACACTCTCATATATTGTTATTACCAATTGAACATTCGGAAGCAGCATCAAATCACATTTTTAACCGTGACTAGCAACCATTGTGTTAATAATACCCACCATGCACACACACACTCTCAAATATTGTTATTACCAATTTAATTATTTATTTGGAAGTTTTTATTGCTATCATTTTTTGCAGTATGCATGCATATGTTTCTAATACACATATTTAAACCAATTTTGTTAATGTGTAAGAAAGTAATTAAAAATATGTTTTTGACCAATAAATAAACAAATAATCATATAGCAGATTGAACACCAGAAATATAGGTGGAATTTCAATCCAAGAAATATTGTGTGTCCATCATTCTACCACTATGTAAACAAAAAATACAAAGAAATTAATAATGGAACTTATTGTTGTTTTATTGTTGTTCTTAGCCAATAATTTGGCCTTCCATAAAGTTGACTATATTGGCATAAATAATTACTATATTTACCACTCTGTTGTTAAAAATGATTAGATCTTACCCTGTTTTAATTTCTATTCATGATCATTATGGTTCCTGGATGTTGTTTGCACCATCTCTTGGTCAATTTTGGTCACCTTTGTTTTCATTTTATACTTATTTTATAGGAAATTTAAAATTTAAAATTTTAGTTCTAAAAAAATCTGCATATAGTGATATTAAAAAAATTTTTTTTCTATGTTGCATATTGGTATGTAGACCAGTCTCTTCTCTCTGATTGGATAGCTGCCAACTCTGGCCATTGTGCCACAGACATTTCTAAATGACAAGCCAGAAATCAAAACAAAATGTTTTACATGTTCATAATTGATTTTGAATGTAAATAAATATATTTATCGTAACTTTTTACATTCATAATTAAGACTTTACATTACTTTATTGAAATATAAAGTTTGATTCAAAAAATTTTAAAATTTTAGAAAAAAATTAATTGCTACTAACTGTAATTTGCATATCTGGTGTTTCTAAATGACAAAGTCAAAAATCAAAATAAAATATTTTACATGTTTATAATTGATTTTGAACATAAATATATTTATCATATTTTTTTTACATTTATAATTAAAATTTTACATTACTTTATCAAAATATAAAGTTTGATATGAAAAATTTTAAATTTTACGAGAAAAATAAATGTAGAAAAGTGACTGCTCTTCAAGAAAAGTGAATAATGTTGACTGCTACTGACCATAATTTGCTTATCAAAGACATTTGTTGATAAGAATAAAATTCAATTATACTTTATAATTTTTTATGGAATTTATAATTACTTTTTACAGAATATTGACTAGTAATGAGTCTAGATTTAGATTTTTATTTAAAATATTTAATTTTAGACCAAAAAAATATAACAGAACTGAATAATGAGACATTGTAATTTATAACTTGAGTTCACATAATGATTGATTGAAATATAATTCTTTTGTTTTACCACTGGCTATTTTTTTTAAAAAAAATTTTCTCAGTGATGAAAGTTTATTCATCAACCAAAAACAGATACAAATACAGTTAGAAAAAGGTTTACAAAGGGATGATTACACTGTAAAATGAAAATTCATGAGCAACATGGTGAGAAGGAAAAGATGCATATGAAAAGGAAATGGGAAGTGGAAAGGTATGTAGTCCAGGCCAAGAAAAGTCTTTGGTTGCAAGTCTGAGATGCACATCTTCATTAAGCAAGTGACTGCATGAGTCACAATCATGATTGAGTCCTATGACAAAGGCTGAGAGAATGGGAGTTGGAGGATAGCCCAAGTGTCTGTGAGGAGCAGAGATGGGGCTAGTTTGGTATCTCTGATTTTGAGAGAGTGAGTTAGGTCCAATAGTTTTTGATTCACTGAGTGTATTCTCTGGTCAAAAATAATAACACATCAGAGTAGCCAGAGTGCATAGATGAGGAAAAGTGATAGTGTGGTAGTTGCAAAGACCCCTGTTTCCATGAATTCTTTGAGATTGAATATGGTGTTCCTGTGTGAGGAAAGACAGGAGTTGATGACACATCTCACTCCAAGCAGAAAGAGACATTTGAGTAGGAAGTGCTAGAGGGTTTCATTTATCGGTTTTACAGAGCTGGCTCAGGGGAGAGATCTTGTTGAAATCCCAACAGTTGATCAAAAATTAATTGGTAGGAAGAGAGTGAAGGTTGATTTTAAAGAGGAAATTTAGAAATTTTGCCTTGAGGGACCACCTTTTGAATTTGCAGATTAATTGAGCAATGGTAAGTTTGAGGAATGTAGGGGAGACAATGGAGAAGTCTGTGGTCTGATTGAAAACCTTCTAGTACTTTAATTCACCAACAATGGATGGTATAACAAAGCCAACCTTATGTATGATGTTGGTGATGAGTAAGGTCCATGACATGGACCTGCATTGGGAGGAGGAGGGTTGGTGGGAGTGATGATGATATCCACAAGGCCAGCAGGAAAGTGATGTAGAAGCATGAAAATAATGTTGTAAGATCTCTGGATCAGAAGAGTGTCAATGGAGTGCAGGCCCAGCCCATTGATGTTTTTAGGAAAACAAGTTCTTTTTAGGCTGATGGTCACCACCTTTTTGCCCCAGTGAAATGACTGCCTGGATGTCTAGCTGAACTGCAATGGGCCTGCCACTTCTCAGTGGTCATCTTAAAGAGTGTGGCAGCCCCAAGAGTGGAGCACTATTTACAAGGAAACTGTGAGACAAAAAGAGCAGGGAGTATAAATTGTTGTAGTGACTCTGATGGACTCGGAAGTTTTATGGGCAGAGGAGTCATCAAAATAGGACTAAGACTCTTGAGATTAATAGGTGGCAGATATTACTTAAAAAAGGCAACACTGTTACCAGATAGAGACCCTTGATTATGCAAACACCTGAGGCTAGCTTGTTGATCATGTTGAGAGTGATGGGGTTGGTGCAGACTTAGATGAAGGAGAAACTTGAGGATGGTATAAGAACCAGTGTGGATGCTGTCAGGGAAGCTTTTCATCTTGTTAAGTAGTGTGACCTGGATGATTCCAGAACCAGAGTTGACATTCAAAGTTGATATCATAGTGAAAGGAGAGATGACAGCTTTGAGAAGTAGGTGCCTGTAATGGTTTCTTAAATGAAAGAACAATTCCTAACCTATGTAAGACTTGTTACCAACTGTGATGGATGAGGGGATAGTTTACTTCCTGTGGAAACCAAGCGACCACCCCATGTGATTTCTGCTCCAATGATGTTGACTCCTCACATACCTCTGAGTGTGTTTGACTGAGATGTACTCTGCTAAGGCCTTTTGAGCATCACGGTATTGAAGTTTCAGTTGGATGATGGTGCTAATGTCTGACAGCCCACTCTCCTGATTATTCTGTTGCTTTGCAATTTTGTCCATTGAAGCTAGCAACCTGAGCAGCATAATTGTGGATGATGCCATCCATGCAGATATGGGCTCCATTTGAAGGTTATTGATTTTATGAAGGTATATATAAATTTCTGAAAGCAGTGCTATTGGTATATTTTGTTTGTTGAGGAATTGTATTGTTCTTCTGAGGCCAAGGTTTACTGGGGGTCCAGAATTGATGTCAAGAAAAAGGTGTAATGCCTTGAGATCCAAAAATAGTATGGTATTAAGTTGGGCCAATTCAATCATGAAAATGGAGTTCAGGAGAATAGAATGTTAAATCAATGAGGGTCTGATGCTTACAGATGTTGAAAGAGTAGGCATGGTCTGGGAAAAAGTCCCAGCCACACATTATGCCTCTGAAAAAGAGATATTTGTCTATAAAGGACTGGTAGCCCATGTTAAAGTCACCCAGAAAAAGAATGGGAAGGGAGATGGCAGCTGTGATGTTGTTGATTTGGTGAATAATAGATTTAATGAGGTGTTGGTTGAGGGCAGATATAAATAAATCACAAAATTTTTGAAGCATCTAAAGTGCACCTCTAAGATAACAGAGTATGCATTGAGATGTATAATGAAAGAGGTTGAGGAGGGGGGTGTGCATTAATGAGGATGGTAACTCCTCCGGCAGACATCAAGGGGTGGAATACTTCAATAGACTGAAGGTGGACAAAGTGGAATAAATCCCATAGTTAAAGTGAATGGAGAGTTTAGTTTCAGAAAAGAAGAAGATATTGGCAGAGTTGAGTTCAAACCAATGTTTGAGAGCAAGGAGCCTGTGGATTGAATTAAGGACCTGAATGTTTAAACCAACAACAGAGATAAGCATATGGTGACCTCAAGATGGACACAAGAAATGGAGAAACAGTAGGAATGCTGAGATTTTATGGTGAGAGGGGATGAACTGAACTGGGAAAGAAGTGAGGTGTATGGTTCTTTCTTCTCCTGCCAGAATTGCACAATGATTCATTCCTCTTGTCACTTGATGAACCACTGCCTGAGAAAATTTCAGAAGTGGATGTAAGAGAGTGCAAAGGGAGGAGGCCAATGAGGCCCAGGTTGAAACCAGGGCATTCTCCCCTGAAAGTACTCTTTTTTCCTTATATGTTCTGTATGTCTGAGACTTGCCTTGGGTTCAAGAAAAGATTCCATTATGGTTTCACTGGGAAATTCAAGGATGTAATTGTGCCTGTCACAGTTGGTGTCACTATCCAATGGGTTAGGGTGTGCATGCTTTTGAGGTTTGTTGTTTGTGGTGAAAGAACCAGAGTTGATAGATGCAGGCATGATTATTTCTGTGTTTGAATTAGTGGATGTGTCTATAAAGAAGAGAGGGTCCTATGGTGGAGCTGTAACAAAGACTGGTGGGAAATATGAGTGAATTCGAAATTATGTGGCCTAGAGGGGGATGGAGTCTTACTTGAAAGGTATGATGGTGGCCAAATGCTGAAAGAATGAATTATTATTAGACAAAGGTTAGCTGAGGGAGAAAGTTCATGTGTTGGAGCTGCGCAAAGCACAGATATGATACAGGCCTTTTTTCTTCTGACAAAAGTTGCATCTTTTTATAGGGTAATCTCAAATGAGGTGTTTGCAGTATTTGCAGAAGAAACATTGTGGCCTGATCCCCTTAATTGATATGATCAAAGACAATAAATCCTTTGCTATTGTTGTGGGAATACTTTCAGAAGAGATATCTTTTTAAGAAGAATTAAAACAAGACTGTTGGTGAAGGTGGGGCCATCAGTGAGAGGATATCTAAGGTACTCAAATGAGGTCACTTGTCTGAATGCTTCAAGATATTTCTGTAAGTGCTGCCTTTCCATTCCTATGTGGCAGTTTTTGATAAACTCCCTAAGTACAGATGGTCTATTGTTGTCTATTGCAACCAGAAACATATGTAGAAATTTGATGCAGTTTTTGAAGGCTTGCCTTTGTATCATAATGTGAAACTGTATTGCAATGTATTGGTCATTGGGAAGGGTGAGGATTTTATGTATACTATCTGTAAGCAGAAAATAAGCCTAAGTGGATTATATGAAGATGTATTAATGTACTAATGACAATAATAACTAAGTGCAAATAATTAATGAAGGTGAGGATTTTATGTATACTATCTGTAAGCAGAAAATAAGCCTAAATGGACTATATGAAGGTGTATTAATGTACTAATGATGATAGTAACTAAGTGCAAATAATTAACGAACTGTAAATGATAATAGCGAGAGAAGAAATTTAGACTCTCTCTGCTTGTAGTTATCTTCAAATTGTTACGAAAAGAAATAGTTATTCTGGTTAATATTATTATTTCATATGAACATTATTTATGCAATTTCAGCTGTTTTAACTCCCTGAAAACACTGCGCAGTCAGACAGGATTATGGAGGTTATTGTTTTGTAAACAAAAGAGAAGATAAAAAGCAATTTTGAATAGCTTGTATAAACATGGCTTTTCTTGCACAAAATATCAGTGAATTTGGGATTGGAAATCCAGCTGGATGGACTCTATATGTAGAACAATTGAAATGATACATGAGGCTGAATAAAATCGAAGATGACAAAACTAAAGTCTCGATATTATTATTTTTTGCCGGAACAGATGTTTTGTAAATTGCCAAACAATTAGTGGACATAAAACCCCAGAACAGTTATCGTATACAGTATTAGTGGAAAAACTTATTGCATATTTTCAGCCTGCAGTTACCAAAAGTGTCACACACCTATGGTTTATAATGCGAAAACAGCACTCTCATGAAACCTACTCTGAGTATAATATTGCATTGCAAACCTTGGCATGAGACTGTTTATTTCCTGAACTTGACGACATGCTCTTAGATCAATTTCTCTATGGCATGATGACCATAATTTGAGAAAATTATTGCTCAGCAAAATATACATAGATTACAACTGTGCAATTACTAAATGTATTGCTCATGAGATGATGGTAACAAATGCAATGGAATTCTAAGTGGAAGTAAGAAAGCAAATATTGTTGTAAGCATATGTAAAATGGAAACAGTGGAAACATCATCACGAACTCCAAGAGAGGATTGCACTTGCTTTTGTTGCGGAATAAAGGGAGACATAAAAAGAGTTTGCAAATTCAAAAACCTAAAGTGCCACAAAAAAACCTAAAGTTCCATATTTGTGACGTAAAAGGCCACATGGCAAGCATTTGCAGAAAGAATAACAATCAACAATGGACGCATGTAAAATTAACTGGAACCATGAACAAAACTTCAGAAATTAAAAGAATAAAAACTAAGATAAGTGAACAGATTATACTAGATTTAATAATCGTGGAAACTAAAGTCACAATGGAGATAGACAGTGGAGCAGGACTATCCATCATGTCTCTAATGGACTGGGAAAAAAATAAATTCTACACACAAGTCAAAATTTAATCTAGATGAAACAAATGTAATTGCCACAGATGTGAATGGTAATAGCATACCAATCTGTGGGAAGATTTCTGTTTCAGTAAAGTTAAATAACAAAGACCAAAGTCTACCTTTGTATATAGTCAAGAGGAACATCAAACCCTTACTAGGCCAAAATTGGTTCTGGCCATTGGGCATATCCATTCAGATTATCAAAATGGTAAAAACATTAAATGATACCTTGATTAGCACCAAAATAGCAGAATGGACACTTAGAGATCAAAAAAGGATGGCCTATTCGCCACCCAAAAATTCTACATACAGCTATCTGGAATGCTCATCAGTATCTGCCAATCTGTAATGATTGCATCACTAGATCAGATAGAGTGTTCATACCTTGGAGGGAAGCTAACAGGTATTAAAATTACTTCATTCAGGACACCCTGGGATAGTAAGGATGAAGACCCTATCTTGATCATATGTGTGGTGGCTGCATATTGACAAAGAGATTCATCAAATGGTAAATCAATGTCATAATTGTCAAAGTGCGGCCAACTTTCCAAATAAGACATTTAGTTCTTGGTCTAAACCTAGTACACATATGTCAAAGATTATGTCTTGGGAGGAAACGACTGAAAAAGGTCCAGAGATCTACTCAGACACTTATAAACATTTCCCAAAGTTTAAAAGGGATGAACTAGTATCGGTGTGAGACATTGTAAAGAAGAAGTGGAAACCTGGAATTATTATAAATCCAGTGTCTCAAGTGATTTATAATATAAGATTGTTAAATGTAAACTATATAAGGAGGGGGTCAATAGTTACACCATTGGACAATAACAAAAGACTTATTGAAAGCCAGTGGGAATCTTTAACAAAAGAGGACAGGGAAATGCTACCACAAATTTCACAGGAAAATAATATTCTTGCTGAACCAGAGACATTAAATACTAGCTCTGCACACAATCAAACTAAAAGACTATATTCTAGAGTGATGGGAAGTGTGCTAAATGGACCTATTAACTCTAGAAATAATAACTAGAGGGAGTGGCAAAGGTAGAAGCGTTGATGAATCGAGTGAAGTAAAATAAGAACGTTTTATCTTGTTGTTGTTTGTTATTTTCTCCCGATGAACATATAAAAAATAGGAGTAAAGTGTAAGCAGAAAATAAGCATAAATGGATTATATGAAGGTGTATTAATGTACTAATGACAATGGTAACTAAGTGCAAATAATTAACAAACTGTAAATGATAATGGCAAGAGAAGAAATTTAGACTCACTCTGCTTGTAGTTATCTTCAAATTGTTACGGAAAGAAATAGTTATTCTTGTTAATATTATTGTTTCATACGAACATATATATTATTATTTATGCAATTTCAGCTGAGTTTTAACTCCCTGAAAACACTGCACTATCAGTTAGGTCGTGGAGTTTAATAAGGTCATAGAGCTGCTGTGCTGGGAATTTAGGGAAGTCCACATTGTAAATCTGTAACTAACAGAATGACCAAACTGTCACTCTGGTAGCAACAAAGTTAACTTGAGGAGAAGCAGTGGAACTGTGTGGTTAAATTGTTCCGAGATCACAGTGTGATTCTCTTTAAATATTTTTCTCATATTTTTCTTCAGTTATTAACATTATTTTTAATTTTTTGTTACATTTAACCAATTTGAATCTAAAATTATTCAATTTTTAGAAGATGAATTGAAACTATTCTGTATATTTTAGATTAATATTTTATCAATAGAAAGCACCTGGAAATAAAATTGATGAATAATAGTTCTCAGATTTTTAAGTAATGGACCAATACAAAAATTAGACAAAGGTTTTACAAGTTGATGTTGGCACCTAAGAGGTTAAATAAAATCAAAATTTGAAACAGCAATAATTAATTAAATAAGTAGATATTAATTAAATTTATTATTACAAATGGAGTTATATCATATTTTGTTTCAAATCACGCATTTTGTTGATAAGCTTTGATTACAATAAAATATATATTATTTAATTAACTGTACATGTCTTACTTTTAAATGTGCATATATATATAAGCTTCATGTACTTTCTCTTATTATCATGAAAAAAATAAATAAGCTTGTTTAGAGCTATTAGCAGGCTCTTTATATATTACATATTGATAATGCAAGCTATATAGGTCATGTGACATGTGACTGATTTTTTACTAATATTATAATTTTGCTATTAGAGCTTTGGCTATATTAAATTGCTAAGCCTACTAATCTATGGGAACACTGAATTTAATTCAGGCTCATATAGTTTCTTTAGTTAAAGAGCTGAATTTGAAGAAATGTAGGTGTCTGAAGATTTAGATCTTTTTCTTAATATTTAAAAATTAGATAAATGCTTGGCTTGAGTTAGTATTTTAAATCTAATGTCCTAGCTCCTCACTGAAGAGAGCCACAGCTTGGTTACATATTGTAGCTTATACTCGTGTATGTACATATAAATGCATATCTGTATATTATATATGTATGAACACTTGCAAAATGGTTTATTAACATTAGACTCAAATTATTAGTTATAAATCTTTATTTTACTAAAATGTATAAATTTATTCACTATTTAGCTTTAAAACTTGCATATAATTTCAATTCTAAAGGTGACTAGAATGCATATATAAAAGAATGTTTACACAATTTAAATCCATTTTAAAAAATTGCCTGTTTTTTGGAAAATATCATACCACACACACCTGGTTAATTTGTATGGGGACCAAGAACATATTTTAAAACAAGTCTAAAATAAATTTTAAGATAAGGCAAAATCATTCAACCAGCACTATATTTTATTCATTAAATTTTGCTTTTGTCTTTTCTAAAATCTTAATGCAGAATTATAAAAGTAATAAAACTATGTTAAATTTAAAGATTAAAATCTTAAAACTGTAAACAAGTAAATGGGAGGGGGATCAAAGAGTTAATGTAAAAAACCCAAAATTTTAGCCCTGAATGTTCACTCTCTAAATAAGCAAAGCACAGGCCACAGAATTTGCCTCTGGAGAAGTTTGAAACCAACAGCCTGCCAAGAAAACATCGAAGAACCGCCTGCCTAGAGAAATAACAGTGCCATTACAATGGCTCAGCCCAAAGAAGAAGATTATTGGTAATATTTCTTCCTGCATAGCTCTTTAAAATAAATCTAAAATTAAATTATTCTAATAAGTTTCTCAAGCTAGCTATATAATAGAACATTCATAATTTATAAACTTATCAATAATTCGTAAGTAACTAAACTCTGTAATATAATTTAATGTAACTTTTAAATTAATAATCGTAATTGTAACAGTCTTGCTTATTGAATGAATAATTATAATTTAATAATGCTTCTAAACATAATAACTGTAATCAGTTATTATATCTACACTGTCCTGATTTGTGGTCATGCCTATTCTGTTTTATTTTATTTGTTTATTTCATTGATATTTATGATATGTCATAAATTAAAACAGAGATTGATAATATTAATAATTTAGAGAGATGGTTAAAAGCTCTCTCGTTATTGATTTATGCTGCTTCTTTAGCAAACATAAATCTCCAATTTGATATCTATTATATTATTTAGTTAGGCTACTATGTTAAGCTTATCATTATGGTTTCTATGTTAATAAATATGTATAATTAATAACTGCAAGAATGATATTATAAAAGCATATTATTAATAAATTAATTAAACCTCAATTATGCTTTCTTCTCCTTAGTTTATTATAAAAATAATCCAGATGTAGTTTAAACTAGATTACTTTAATGAAATCCTTTTTAGCATGCTTAGGTATGCTCATTAGCAAACTGGAATAAGGTAGTTTTGCAGAATGAAACTAGAATATTTAGCACACTAGTTTAATTTTAATATTAATATTATTTTAGTAAGTGTTATGAATGTGTCATTACAAAGCACACACGTACAATATGCCTTGCTATATTTCTCTGTAAATGGACTTCTGGTGAAATTCCATCCCATTATTATTAGTTTGAACAGCCTCTTTAGAACTGGCACATGAGGGTCCAGAAACCAAATTGTAAAGCTGCTTCAATCCCCAAACTAAGGTTCATATTTTCATAGCAAGTTGTATAGTCCAAGAGAATTGATTACTTGGTACCCAATACCATGGCTAATCACACATTCAGGCCACAATCTTTATTTAGATAATGTAGCACCTTAGTATCAGAAGCTTTTCTACAACCACCAGTTCATCCCTCCATATTATTATTTAGTTCAGCATTGACCTAGACACCGGATACAGTTTAAATAATAATATGCACAGGGAGCACATTTATTGCTCATTATGTATAAGTTAATCAAAATAAATTATATTTTGCCAGTTATCATTTTGTAAGATTTAACTCATAGAAAACCTAGAATAGATGGCATACCATTCTCAGACATGATTATGAACTGCAGGTATGTATTGGAATAAACTTAAAGTTAAATGATTAAAGTGCATCATAAAAGATGAGACCTTGTATCTAACTCAACTCATCCTCATAAAGACATATCTGAGTGTAAAATCCCAATGCACTTTGTTTTGTATTAATCAACATATAATTTAATAATTAAAGATATTAAACTTGTAATAATGTTTACTGTGTTATTCGCAATCCATTCACAAATCTTATCCAAATCTATTCATTTTAGTTCATTATTAGTATATGCATTATCTCAGCAAGCCATGTGTGTGTGTTTATTAGTTAATCACTAATTTAATGATAATTCTCTGAGTTTCATACTCCACCCTCTGCTACTGCCAGCTCACAAACTAAATGAGACCAGGTGTATCCGCATATGTAATCCATAGAGTAGTAAATCGCAGAATGTTGGTAAAGAAACTGAGATGTAGTCTGATTCAAGGTCTCAACCCTCATATAGATCAGCTTTTGGGATAATTTGCCAAAACTCTGGATTTTGTTGCATGAATGTGCAAATATGACCATTACACTATATATGTTTACTCATTTATATTCATTCACAAATTAAAGTAAGAAATTGTCCATACATCTTTATTTTTTTAACCAGTTCACTATACCAGCTCCATTTAGAGTACCCTATAAATTAGTCCTTTATTTTATATCATATTTTCTTTACAATATTTATTACAAATATAAGTTTACAAATGAAAATAAATTTAAAAGATAATATTTGTGCTTTGAAAATATAAACAAATGGACTAAAATGAAATATGTAAACAGAATATTAAATTTTTTTATTGGGTGACTATTGTACAGTCAATTTAAAAAAAAAGTATTTTATGGATTATTTCTTATTTAAAGACCATTTTAAAAATTAGAATAACTTGTTCCTTAGATATTATAAAGCAATGAAATTCTGTTTTAAAATTTCAAATTGCATTGATTTTTATTAACCAATTTACTGGCAATTTCAATAAAATTCTGTAATTTTATATTTTGCAGCATTACTTAGCTATTTTTGTTTGTATTTTTATCAGTTTATGCTCATTTTATCATAAATTCCAAACTTAATTTATATTTAAAATTTTAATTAAAAAAAAACCTACTATGGCAAAATTTTACCAAAAAAAAAAAAAATCAAATTTTTTTCACCATATATGCCATTATAAAGAGCTGACTGTCCATTCTCTTTTACCTTATATGGTATTTGAAAGTGCTGGCTGTCAATTGTGGCCATTACTGACAGGAAGTTTCTAACTATCAATGTCAGAAATCTCTGCAAAATGTTTTATGCTTTTGTAATAGATTTTGAATGTAAATTAATACATTTTTCATAATTACTTACATTGGTAATTATTTTTTCAATACTGTATTTAATTATAGACTTTTATTCAAAAATTTGTAATTCATAAAAGAAAAATAATCAAGGCAACAGAATAAATCTCTACGTTATTTGCATATCAACGACGTTCAGTGACAATTAGCAAAACATGACTATTTTTCATAAATATTTACATATTTATAATTATTTTCCACACCATATTGACTAATAATGTGGCTAAATTTAGATTTTTATTTAAAATATTTAATTTTTGATGAAAGAATGACAACAGATGTGAATAACTAGCAATTTTACTATAAGACGAGAAATCAATTGCGGTTGCACATTATAATTGGTTGACAAATAATTTTTTTGTCTCACTGCAGGCTATTTTTCATACATTTTTCTTCAATTATTAATTTTATTTTAATTTTTTTGTTACATCTAAACAATTTGAATGTAAAATAATTCAACTTTTAGAAGCAAAATTAAAACAATTATGATTATTTTACATTAATATTACCAAAATCACACTTTTCTTTATTTTTGCCATAATATCCTATAAATACAATTTATTCAAACCACTTCAAACACTTTTTAGCAAAACTCTTTATTTGTACATATATATACACCTATGTTTCGATTGACCTGCAGTCTTCTTTGTACATATATATACACCTATGTTTCAACTGACCTGCAGTCTTCTTCAGAGCAAGTTTAAATAAACTTGCTCTGAAGAAGACTGCAGGTCAATCAAAACATAGGTGTATATATATGTACAAATAAAGAGTTTTTCTAAAAAGTGTTTGAAGCGGTTTGAATAAATTGTATTTATTATTTTACATTAATATTTTTATGAATAGAAATGTAATTGATGAAGTCATACTCAGTCTGATGAATAAGAATTCCTACATGTCAAAAGGTTAATATACTGCAACAAATTTCTTCAACAGTGTCTATGAAAAGCATTTATTTTCGGTGACTCAATCATAACTTCTACTTCACCATAATTATGATTTTATTTGATTTGTCATCTTACAAATGTTTTCAAATACAGTTTAATATTGTAATCATTTATTTTTTTGGTTTAAAATAAATATTTTACAATATGTTACATAAATAATCATAAATACATAAATAAAGAATGAAAAACATACAATTTTTCTTTCTGAAGTGAAATAAATAAAAAATATTTGTTATTTTTATTTAAAAATTTAGATTTATTGATAATAGGTATACACAAAAGTTTTCTATGATAGTTATAAATGTTTATATTGTTATAAGTGATCTAAGAATTTGTATAGATTGAGGCAAGTTCTGGTATGTTTGTTTAATCAGATCATAGGTCAGAGAAAAATTAGTGCGTGTTTAGGACGTTTGAATTTATGTTTATACATTAATCAGATATTTGAGTGTTTCTCTGATCTGTTATACAGTTTACCAATCATTAGAATTTGAATCATTTTGTAGGTAAGGTATTTTGAACACTTTCCATGTATGTTTGTGTAAATACTTTGAGGAGAGCATTTTGTCTTTCTTTTGTAGTTTCGAAAGTGTTCCAAGGAAGAAAGAGCTTGCTTCCTGCTGGGGAATGTTAAACTTCAATTTACATCTTGTCACCCAGATAGAATATGTAATAAAGATTGCAATCCTAATGGTGAGGAAGTCTCTTTCCTTAATACACTCTTTGATTAATAGAATTTTATAGTAATCAATAATACTATTTTGTGATATTATGAGTTTAATCCTTCCCAATCCCATGCAAGAAAGCATAATGTGTTCAAATGTTTCTTCATGTGTTAAGCAGTTTGGAAAAGTGGGATCTATGTTTTTATACCTCTTTTGTAATGAAGGAACCAGTTGTTGGTATGCATTGCATTTAGATTCACCTTTATTAGATAGTCCAAGGATAAAGAATCTACCAATCACTGGCATTTTGAGATTCTTTGTATTACATTCTCTGTATGATGGTACCAATTATTAACATTGTTGAACCCTTTGATTTTACATTCAGATCTTTAATTTTTAACCAATAAATAAAAAAAATTAGTTTCAGTTTCTACTATTAAATGAATATAAAACAGACATTAGTATTATAGGAAACCACAAAACAGTGAAAAAACCAAAAGTTAAAGTATCACCATCTGCTCACACTAAACATATGCAATGGGAAATTAATCAAATTTACACAGATTCATTAATTTAAAAAATCTGATGAGATCAGTATTTTCCATCAGTAAGTAAAATGAAAATAATTTAGTCTAGTCTCCATGTGTTCGATGGCTAAAATTTACTGTTCTCTGGTTTTGAGATTACTTTAAAAAGATTTCTGGAAGAGCAAAAAAGTTGATTTTTTGTGTACTTTCTTACAGATTTATATTTATTTTTTCATAATAACTATATAATAATTCTTAAAAAAAGTATACATTGTTACACTTTCATTTATAAGTTTGATTTCTTAACTATTTTTATGTACAATTAACTGTTAGAATTCCTATTGGCTGATTGAATTAAAATTCCAAACTTTTGATTGGTCAATTACAGAATCAGCAGTCAAAATATATTCATCTTCTAAAATTATATTTTTTTAGTTTAGTTGCTAAAATGTAAGAAGGTTTTTTTTTAAAAAATTTCTATTTATAATCAATGAAAATAATCTATAGTGGGAAACAAAACATATTTTTGGCATCCAATTATAAATTGGAGTTGCACATCATTGATTTTTTTAGTCAATTTACCTTTTTGTAAATATTTAAATGTTTAAATAAAAAAAATAGAAATATAGAACTGTCAAAATCATTGGCAGGTGCTCTCCTGCAGAGAGAACAGAAAACTACTAATTAGAACTTTCAAATTCATATACTTATGTCATTGTGATTATTGATTTATTAGTTCTAAAAAAAATCTGAAGATGGCAGCATTGTTCAGAATGGTTTTTCCTATAAAAATAAATATAAAATTGGCAAAATAACATTAAAAATAGTGGTTAGAGGGCAAGTTAACGCTATATATAAAAAACTTTATTCCATGCTGTTAACCTGTTAAAACAAAAGATAAAAATTCTGGATTACCCTAATAAACTATGCTGGTATATGATGACCACACCATTTGAAATGGATTGCTAAAATCTTTATTACTTTGGTAAAATCTTTTGAGATATTCTAAAAATTATAAATGTATTCTTAAATTTTTAAAGCAGAATTTTATAGATTTATTAGAGCTTCACATTTATTCATTCCATTTTATAAATAAATTTCAGTGAATACAAATTTTGTTAATTTTCTGGAAATGCTCACTTGGTGGCTTTTCTCTACATTATCCAATGAGAAAAATGATTGTTCTCATTGTGTATACATTTTATTATTTTTTAATATTTACAAAGTTTATATATCATTTTTTAGAATGTTTTTTATTTATAAACTTATATTTCTACCAAATCAAATCCACTTTCTTGAATTGTGATGTAAAATAGTATTTTAGCTCATTCACTATTAATCTCTCATATTCTTTAATAAAAGACCTAGTGGCAGATTTGTATATTTACATTTTATTTTTACAATTAAACTATTATTCTAAATCATATTTTGAGAATCTTTACATCATTTATTACAAATATAAGTTTACAAATGAAAGACATTCTAAAAGTTAATATGGGAATTTGGAATATATAAAAATAATGTACTAAACTAAATTTGTAGCAGTAACAACAGCTTTTTATATAGGACCATAACCTTGCTTATTCATAAAAATTTCTGACGAAAATATTTTTATTTGTATTCAGTTTTTAAAATGAAAGTGAAGTTTAGTTGCGATGTTATAAAAGAATGAAACCATGTTTTAAAATTCAAAATTACACTTATTATCACAAAAAATTTCTTCAGTATTTATAAAAGCAATTTTTATGCCAATCATGATTTGCAGAACTTGTCTTCTTAAAAACAAGCATTTTCAAAAAAATCTAAGTGTACTCATGTATTGTTTTGGTTTAAAATAAATATTTTTATAAATATGTTGCATAAGTAAGTTTAAATATGTAAATAAAGGATGGAAAATTGTAATTTTTTTTCAAAAATACTGAAAGACAAAAAGCATGCTTGAAAAATCCTGAGACCAAATACTCTCCAATAAATGGTACTTTCAGTACCATTGTTTTATTGTACACTTAACCAGGGAATTGTCAGCAACTTTTGAATTTGAAATTTATATATTTATATGAATTTTTTATGATACTGTCATTTTCAGATTTTTTTAGATTAATAATTTTAGTTCCAATTCTACACTCAAAATAATGCAAACTGGCAAATTAACACTATAGATAACCATAAAACAGAAAAAACATGCCAAAGCAAAAGTAGCCACCCTATATAATCCCAAAATGCCTTAAAATTAGTGACAATGGCCACTTAGGAGAAATCCTATTAATATTAAAGTCAAATGTTGAATGATTAGAGAAAGTGTCGCTAGGGAGAACAATGGAAATGCCATGCTTTGAAGGTGTTAATAAACATAATCACATAATGCTCCAAAGTGGTGAAATGGCCACTATTACATTGTAAAATTGATTACATTTTATAATTTTAGTATTTTAAATGCTTTTATTTAAGTCAGAACCTCAGTTTGTTTGTTTGTTTGTTTGTGTCAAGATTTATTTTGATAAAAATTAAAAATCAATGTTTAATTTATTTATATTCTATACAATTTGCTCAAGTTTTGTACATTTATTATAAATCACATCACTGCAATATAACACTAAAATATTTTAGGTAGTTTCTTTAATTCACAGAAGTTGGAGGATCAAAATTTAAATGCCTTGATATCAAATTTCAAAGATGTTGATATCACTTCAATAATTTTTCAGTAATTTGCATGAGAAGATGATATATATATATTAAAAATTATATTGTATCTTAAACCAATCTTTTAAAATTAAAATAAAACAAATTTTGATTACAATACCATATTTTCAATTAACTGTATTTAATATGTATGATTTTACTTTGAATCTTAATGTAAAAACTGAAAAATAATAGATATAAAAAATATATTTTATAATAAATGCATTTGTTTTGGTTTATTTTACTTTGGATTAAAAATGCATAAAATAATTGTTTCTTGGACCACAATTGGTTTTTTTTATATGTGTGTGTAAAAATAAAAGCATGGTGGTGGTGGGTGTCCAGAAACTAATTAAGACGATCCCTATTTTTTATAACAAGAAATTTTCTCAATTTATTTCTTTACCCTTCCTCATAATTTTATTCCAAGTTAAAAATAAAAAGCCCATTTGTGGTTGAGGTAACTATTATTTTGTATGTTTTTAGCTCAAAATAAATAAATAAAAGTGTTTTTATAAAATACTTTTTAATAATTATTATTATTCCTTATTTAATTATATATATTGTTTATTTACATTTGGAGGAGGAGAGCCTATAATTGAAGTAACATATATTAACACACCCTGCTTCTCTGTATAAAAGATTTGTTTAATAATAATATATAAAGTGGCAAGGTGCTTTTTTAGATTTAACATCCAGAATTGTTGGTGAAATTAGTTTATGGAAGCATGTTTTTGATAGCTAATTGTATAAAAAGTGTATATAATAACATGTAAATAGTTAAATATATTATATATTTTATAATTAAATTAATAAGATTATACATATATATATATATATATATGTGTGTGTGTGTGCTTTCTATTTAGTTACAATAAAATGAAGATTTTATCAAATATTACATAATTGTTAATTTCTAAAAAAATTAATAATCAAATCTAGAATCTAAAAGGAATTAATCCAAAGAATCTTAGTTCATTACTAAATAAATAGGGGTTGCATTATGCATTAATGCTTATCAGAATACTCATAAGTTTATAAACTAGTTAATATTATGTATTTGTAATTTGATAATATGTATATATAACTAATTCTGACAGTTTTTAAAAAATAATTTTTATAGATAGATAGATAGATAGATAGATAGATAGATAGATAGATAGATAGATAGATAGATAGATAGATAGATAGATAGATAGATAGATAGATAGATAGATAGATAGATAGATAGATAGATAGATAGATAGATAGATAGATAGATAGATAGATAGATAGATAGATAGATAGATAGATAGATAGATAGATAGATAGATAGATAGATAGATAAAGAGAGATAGAGATAGATAGATAGATAGAGAGATAGATAGATAGATAGATAGATAGATAGATAGATAGATAGATAGATAGATAGATAGATAGATAGATAGATAGATAGATAGATAGATAGATAAATGGATGGATGGATGGATTGATAGATAGATAGATAGATAGATAGATAGATAGATAGATAGATAGATAGATAGATAGATAGATAGATAGATAGATAGATAGATAGATAGATAGATAGATAGATAGATAGATAGATAGATAGAAAGAAAGTAGCTTTTACAAATAATTCTTAGCAGAGCAGGGGTTTATTCAATAGCCTTCCTGCTCACAGGTGAACAATAAAGACATTAAGTTTGCCAATTGCCTGATATTAAAGATTTTAGAGTTTCCTACCCTTATATTATGTTTTAGTTAAGACTATTTAAATATCTCAATATTGATTTCGGAATTAGCCAACCATTGGGGGGGGGGGGGAGTCTATTTAAAAAAAAAACATGAAAAAACAATTCAATTTTTATTTGGATTAGATTCAAACCTCAGGTTGGTTATGATCACGACAACTCATTATGCCATTACATCTTGTGAATGTATTTTACATATATAAAGTCACATCAGACAAAAATCATAACCATTTTCCATGCTAAAAGTAAATAAATATTCATTTATACACTAATAACCGAATACTAATTAGTTAGCTTAAGACTGACTATTTAAAAAAAAAAAATCTGGAATCAAATCGTAGATCACGAACACACCAGAAGAAACTAATCACTGGACTATGAGGCCATCCATCATCTTATGAATATATTTTCTTTAGCAGAAGATTTAGATATCGATTTTCCATAGTTTAATGTAATTTGCATTGTACTATGTATTTGTAATCTGAAATACACATTAACTCACAAGTATTTGAAAAATTATGCGCTTTTAAATAGCTTATTTATAATTAGATATTAAAACTATCAGTTTGCTTCAGTGTTATTCCATATAAAATTAGTATATTAGTAAAATAATTCCGTATTTAATTTTATATGACATTCATTAATATAAATACACTTTTTTGTAATTTATATTCAGAAGATTGTCATAAATTAATTTTAAAAAACAACAACTGTAATATGATTAAAATTTATTTTCAGTTTTTTTCTCCATCTATCTATCTATCTATCTATCTATCTATCTATCTATCTATCTATCTATCTATCTATCTATCTATCTATCTATCTATCTATCTATCTATCTGTCTGTCTGTCTGTCTGTCTATCTACCTATTTACCCATCTATATATCTACCAACCTACCTATCTATGTATCTATATATCTATCAATTTATCTGTCTATCGATCTCTATCTCTATCTATCTATCCTTTTATCTACCTATATATCTATCTAACTTCTTACCTACTTATCAATTTACCTATCTATCTGTTTAGCTATTTATCTATATATCTATCCATCAATGTATCTATGTAATTTCAAATCGAGTGTGTAGAACAGCAGTAAGATTTGATCATACAATTGTACACATCTACACACATGTGTGTTTATGTGATAGAATTAAGATTTTCATGAGCAAACAGTACAAACATATATATATATATGTATTATGGGCAATAACATATCTACCTATTTTGCTCTTACATTTCGTAAATATTGGAGTTTCTATTTTATTGCAATATTTTTGAAAATAAAATACTATGCTAATTTTTTAAGATACTATTACTTGCTTAATCTTCAAGTGGAATTTTTTAATTTTTTTCCAGCATAGTATTCTTAGCTAAAATATTTTTGGAGCCATATAACTAGATTTCTAGCGACTTCGTTTATTTATTTAAATCATGACAGATGTATCATAGTCTTGTCTTTTATACATACAATATTTATATCAACATATTCTTGTAACTGCAACATACTGTTAACACAATGTCTGGAATGTAGAACATTCAACCAACATCCAGAATATTGCCATTGTTTTTATTATAGAATTAAAAGTACGCAACTTAATTTCAAAAAAAAAAAAAAAAAGTACGCAACTATCGTCTAAAGTAGCTAATCTATTTCGCCTATGCTACCAGTAAACAGTCAGATAAGAGGAGGTGGAAATTTGTATACTACGATACTTTAAAATAATTGAAATAGATTATCGGAATTTTATTTTCTTTAAAGGGAAATAAAATTCAAAGTTAAGTTTTTGATTTAAAATTACAGAATGATTACCCTTATTACAAAGCATAAAACGTATTTATAATTTAACAAACTAAATGTCTGTTTATATAAATTATTATTTAATTTAATTATTATTATTTTATTTAACTGTCTGTTTATATAAATTATTATATTTATAATAATGGTATTTACGAAGTTTATCATTTCTATCAAAATACTTTAAAATCAAAAATCTTATATTCAAAAGAAAAATCGTGACTTTGAAATTTGTATGCGCTGAGGTTTTATGAGGATCTCGTAATCTAAATCAATTTCTAAATACGTCAAATTTCTTTAGTTAGTTTAACAAGTTGTTGCTATCTTTTATTTATATGAACTTGAAGTATATGATATGAATGCAGTTTATATATATATTTGTCTGTAGCATAATAATACATAATGTCAAACGTGTACTACAATGGTCTTTTCATGGATCAATTTTTTTCAGTTTCATGATCCTAAAAGCTGCGACATTAATGAAACCAAATGATAATAGAAATAAAGTGTAATACAAATTAAACTGTAATTAAAGAATAATAAATTTTTGTTTGATAGAAATGCCCTTTTATACAGCTATATATAATCTTGATGATTTAAAGTCTTATATGCATTTCTGATGCACAGAACTATCTTTAAAGGGCACATTATTACAACGTTAGCCTATTGGAAATGGCACTCTGCATTAAAAATGCATTTAAGACTTTAAATCATCAAGATTGTTTGTTGTTGCTGGTATAAGTAGCCTTTATGTTAATGCAAGAATTAATAAATGTGAAGACAATAATCTCCTTAGCACAAGAAGGAATATGTCACCTTCCCTCATAGATAGTATAGCCTCAGCTTATATTATATTTTTATTTTTACAGTCAATGCACTGACTCTCATCTGATCAACTAGTCAGATACTATTTGCTAACCTCTTCTGGATGGCTAGTTAATCTAGTTAAGGACTGACTACCTGGAAAAAAAACCAGACTGTTTGTGACCAAATTAGCTTCATCTACCCTAGATTCAAATTTCAGGTTATAGGTATGGAAGTGAATGTATTGACTGTTATGATATTATTTATTTAATATACTATGCAGGCTTACACACACCTGCACATATAATGTAATATATAAGGCATTCAAATTCAGACTTTCACACGACTCTCAACTCCTCATGCCATCTCATATTGCTGACCCACCTGATCACACACATGTTGAAAAAATAAATAATCACCAATAAATGTATTTCATGCTAAACCAGCAATCATCAGTTGGTCCAGGTTACTATCTCCACACATATATACAATCAGTGCTCAGCTTTATGTTAAGATAGCCAATCTTCATACTTTAATGGACAGCCTTCAACAACCCACAACTCTTCAGTGGTCCATTTCATTGAAAATCTGATGATGGAATGTTCAAAGTCCACGTTAGTACTAAGGTTGTCATCCTACCCATGTTGATGACTGAAGAGTTGTGGGTTGGAGCAGGTTGAAGCCTGTCCATTAAAGCATGAAGATTGATTATCTTAATATAAAGCTGAGCACTGATTGTATATATGTGTGGAGATAGTAATTTGGACCAACTGATCATAGCATGAAATATGTATATTGGTGATTATTTATCTTTTCAACATGTGTGTGATCAGGTGGGTCAACAATATGAGATGGCATGGAGAGTTGAAGATCATGTGAAAGTCTGAGTTTCAATCCCTTATAGATATTATTTATTGTAATTGCCAAGCTAAACCTTTAGAAGGATTCAAACTATAACTCCTTAAATGTTTATTATTAAAGGAAAAAGGTTATTCTCATTGTAAATTTTAACATTTCCCAAAACTTGGAAGGCATTACTAAATATGCATGAGGATCCATCCTATTGCACTTTATTTTTTAATAAATTTTCTGGCATTTTAGTACCGATTTATAAAACTGAGTTTCAGCAGTGTAATTTATTAATTTTATCTAAATATTAATTTAACCCTTAAACCGCTAATTATATTATTGGTTGTATCAGGTAAAAATCAAATCTTTTAATTGGCCAACTCACAAACTGAAGGCAAAGCCTATTGTTAAAACATATTCGCCTATAATATTAAATTCAACTCAGATACGTTTATAAAAAGTATATTACTAATTTTTCAGGTTATGAAGAGAACGAAAGTTCTTTCAAAAATAAATTGCTATTTATTTATTCTAAAATATTCAATTTCGGCAACATAAAAGCTGTAATATAAACAAAAAGGTTGACTTTTACGTTATAGAAAAGTAAATATTTCTTTTTACTAAATCTTAAATATTTTTACTAAAATCTTCAATATTTTTCGAAAATAATTTTGTTTTTTTAGTATTCTCTCTGAAAATAATTTGTAATTTCTCAAAATATTCTTTTATAATAATTTAAATCATATTCGAAATGAAAATATCAGCGTTTTTCTTTATTTTCTTTGATCAGGCGGTTTCTTTGTTCTTTCCAGCCAATCAGAATGTCTTTTTCGGATGAGAGCATGCTAAGAACCAATCACAAGTAATGTTCTTTCTTTGTTTAGGTTTAAATGCGTTTTTTTTTATTTTTTACTTGTAAAATAATTCGGAAGAGGGCACCATCTTACAGAACTTTTAAAAACCTATTCAATACCTGTCTAACGAATATTTTAGCATAAGAACTGGCAGAGTTAGAGTGACGTCAGATGTCGACGAGGAGTTTCGTAAGAGGAGGGAAAAGGGTTAAGCATCATAATTATTATTAGGCTTCCATGTGGTTTGATGTAATGGCAGAGTGGTTGATTCTGGAGCTTAAGACCATGGATTACATCTAGATCCATCACTTCCAGTTTTTACGAACTCTTGAGCAATAAACCATTCATTATTTTTGCTTATTATTAATAGTTAAAAGCACGATTTGTCACGTGATTTTAGTATTATTTAAATGAAATTAAAACCGTACTTTTCAACGCAATAAAACAAAATTCTATAAAACTATTTTTAAAATAATAACAATATTGGTCAAAATTAATATTTATAGAAACAATAAAAATTTATAAATAGTCGAATAGCTTTAATGCCCGGGAGTTCATAAAATGTTCAAACACCTGATGTGTCGTAATTGAAATCGGTCCTTTACCCTCATTCCCTTCCCTTCGCAAGGCTATAAAAACAATAATACTGTACAAGTAAAGTATATTATAACTTGTTTAACTAAATAGTAGGATAACAAAAGTAAATGCCTTTATTTTATATAGAATAGTAATATGTGATTTAATATAAATCGCCGATTTACATTGCTTTGGTTGACTTAGCACAGTAGAAGAGAGTCAGACTATGGAGAGTAATACCAAATTGTATGGCTTCCGGTTCTACGCTCGAACCTTTTTGTGAATTTCTAAGCAATAAACGCCATGTGACAATTTATTGAGTTGCATTGGTAATTTAAACAGTAGAATAATAATTAGAATTTTAACTTATGAGAAAAAAAGTATCATCGCTAACAAATTATATGCTTGTTGAATTAAATAATTACAAAATGGGAATTATTGTCATCAATAAATGTTATTTTGAAAGAAATAATGGATATAATAAAATTACGAGAGAAACAGCTGCAGTTTAGCAAGTAATAAAGTTTGATCGATTTATAAATGGCATAAAATAGTAAGTAATATCAGAAGTAAACTTTAGAAATTATAACTTTATTTTTCTTATTGCATTGACAAATCCATATAATATTAATATCATCTATATTCTTTATTGCTATTTACATTGCTTTTTTGCAACTCACTATTGATAGTTTCGATTGCCTAGAAATCTTCTTCAGAACTTCTTATCGAAACTGTCAATAGTGAATTGTAAAAAGTAATAAAGAATACAGATGTTATTAATATTATGACTTTAGAATATTATTAGTAATAATAAAATAGAGGTAAGGAAATGTGCATTTCACTTTGTAATCACTATAATAATAGTTTGTCAAGCGTTAGTGGTCGAGTGGTCAGCACAACTGTTTTACAAGCAGTTGTCTCGGGTTAGCAGGTTCACTTCCTGGCCAATGCTATGACACATGAAAAAAAAATTAATGTGATGTTAAAATTCACGATTATAAATTCATCATACAGCTTCTAAAGATAATGTTTTCTCCTTGCAACCATAACGTTCTATCTTCAGCAATTTGCTTCATATCTGCATATGAATTAAAAATTAAATAATTCATAATTATAGATACAATGTTTATAAATCAAGTACTAAAACCTGCAGAAAAAATACTTTGTTAGAAAATATATTTAAGCTTTTATCTATCTCTGGCCATCCTATCAATAACTTTTATAAATGTCAAAACATGCAAACAAAGATTATTTTTTGATATAAGAGATAGTACAGAGAATATATCACACAGAATATTTCAATTATATCACCCAACAACTATATATTTATATAAAACATAATTAGGTTTAATATATGAGTTTTTTCTACAGTACAGGCTTATTCATATCTGCACTCCAATATGTAATGTATAGGGGGTTTGAACTCAGATTTTCACTCAACTATCCATGTTATCATGTATCAGCAGTATGAGATAGCATGGATTGTTAAGGATCATATGAATGTTTGAATTCAAAACCCCTATATATTGCATAATTAGATTTATAATTAAGTATTTATACAGCGCTATGTTGATAAATTGTAAATGTAAATTAGCGATCAGGCTAATGCACATGTGCTTTACAGATAACTATACGTAAAGAATACTAAAAGTTAGATGGATTCATTCTACCTTTTCTAAAGACTTTATCTTGTGTTTGAGAATGTTAGTATTCTTTACGTATAGTTATCTGTAAAGCGCATGTGCATTAGCCTGATCGATAATTAGGTTTATTAAATTTACATCATTCAACAATATTTAATTTTAATAAATGTAAATACTTACTTATTGATGAAAATGCTGTAGTCTGTGATTTTGATGTTGACATATGTATAAAAATAATTAAAGATTAGTTATTTAATTAAAATAGATATAAATAAGTTTAACCATGAAAGTATTTAATTTTATAAGTGATATTTGAATTATGGCTTATAATAATGAACACTACAAAATAAGCAATTGACCATGGAATTATCATGAGTCCCATGACTTTATAATTACTGTATTGATTGCTGTAAAATATTTATGCATAAAGTTATGTACATACTACATCAGGGGTGGGAAAATATTGGCCCAAGGGCCATATGTGGCCTGCTAAGGGGTTTTATGTGACCCACCAAGACAATCAGAAAAATCTGCCGTGAACTGAGATTTCTTTTCCATGCGCGACCAAAAATTCATTTCATATTTTTCACTAGGATGGCCACGTCAATACACATGCGCAGTGTAGTTACGATTTGCAGTGCTTTTCCAGTTGATCTGGTTAATTTCAATTTTGTCTTTGCATTAGCAAATATATGTATTTCCAACTTTAGTGAAACCATGAACCCTCCAAAAAAATGTAAAATCATTGATGAATGTCATGTGTTTAATGAAGAATGGACAAACAAATATTTTTTGGTAATACAGGGAATAAAACAGTGTGTTTATTGTGTCATAAAAAGGTGTGGCTCTCCTCTAACCTTTGCTTCCACAAAGTGGCTCTTAATGTGGCCCTCAGCCAACCTCTGTGGCCCCTGAGACAAAAAAATTGCTCATTCCTGTACTACATCGATGATAATTTCCTTTAAAAAAAAAGAAAAATGTTCAACATTAGTTTTATGATTTGATTAAAATCACTACATTTTAATTGCTCTTACTGCTAGTATACTCCTAACATTGATACGGTCTTGAATGTAGACATAGTTGTAATTGCTACAAATCAACAGATATATTAAGAACTAAGAATTATTATACATTTATCATATTTATTTTTTGTCATCAGGTTTACAATTATGTATTTTTAAATCCTGTTTCTCATTTATATGTACATGATAGAAATGAAAAATTTTAATGGATAAATGGGTAATAAAAACCAAACGTTCAGAAAATGATAAAAATAACAAAGAAGAAGATATATATTTATATGTGGTTAAATGACTTTTATTATTACTATCCTTATATGTTTTAGAATAAGATGCTAATAACATATAACAGGTAGCTTAGAATTTCAGTCTGAATATAGGGGTCGCAAGTGTAAAAAGATTGAGCATCACTTGTATAGCGAATGCCCACTTTTTAAATTGATTCGTCTCCTTCTAACTTCATAAACTTAAATAATTGTGCATTTGTGTATTGTAATAAGAACTCAACTGAATACTATTTGATTTTCATTCAACATTGGATTTACACTATTAAAGAATCAGGCCTACTTTAATTTTGTGTTTAATACTATTTTTATGTTCAATGCACATTATCTCTACTTTTTTACGAGTAAGTGTTACAATTAAAGAAATTTTAATCACTGTTTTTTTTTATAATTACGTTTTATGAATATTGATTGTTATTTTATTAGTATAAATATATTTTTTACGAGTAAGTGTTACAATTAAAGAAATTTTAATCACTGTTTTTTTTTTTATAATTACGTTTTATGAATATTGATTGTTATTTTATTAGTATAAATATATTGATGGACTCCATAACAAAAAGAGAATTATGCTTAATAGTTTTAATTTGAAATATTATATTGAAGACTGACACACTTGACTGCATTTATGTTAATGACTACCGTTACTATGTGATAAAAGGATTATTTCATATGTTGAAAATAATGGTAAACCATAGGTTGAGAATAAATAGGAGTATGATAAGACTAGGATTGTGCGACCATCATATTACAATCATATTTTATTTTTAACCATCAGCATACTGACACTTATCTGACCAACCCAGATTATCCTTTCATCTTTTAATTAATAATAAAAAGATATCCATTTGCGATCTATACTAAATGACTATATAGACTGACTACAGGGAAGCTAAATTTCTCCTTTCCCCATAAATCAAGCCTAGGTGTAACCTGAAAAAAATGTGATAAGTTAACCTAGCTATGGAGATAGATGCATTAAATGTGGTAATTACTACATGAATCCTTTTAAAAATATTGCTACACTAATTATTATAAATTACTGTCAAGTGTCGGTGGCCTACTGGTTAGCATAGCTGCCTTTGCAGCAGCTGATCCGGGTTTCCTTCCTGGTCAATGCATTTGACATATGAAAAAAATAAATTACGAGTTTAATTGTTCTGCATAACTGCAAACATTCTTAGATTCTATAGTTCAAGATCTAGGGATCGCAGTTCATTTTTGTCATTTCCGATTCTCAAATTTCATGTAAATATTTATATGAGCTCCCAAACAACAAACTTATTAATATTTAAAACAGATATAGATCGAAATATAAAGCATTCAGAAATATTATTATATGCTGATGAAAGTAATAAATGGTCCATGTGATATGATTAACTTACAAGGCCATCTAAATACTTTTGAAATATAATGTGGTAGTAACAGCATGAATATAAGTGTTGAGAAATGTTGCATCGTATCGTATACCAAAAAGTCTACAATTTTTAATACAAATTATTATATAAGTAACAGAAAAATTATAAAAAACAAATCTCTTAAGGATCTTGGAATAAATTTTCACAGTAATAATTCCTACCATGCACACTACTAAGAAATACAAAAAAGATTATAAAACGATAGGAAGAATATTAAGAAGTAGTAAAAACTGCATAGAAACAAAAATTATATTATTTAAAGCTCTAGTACTGCCAGTGAAACACTTTAGATCAAAATATGGAATCGAAACAATATGACAATGATAAACATGCCCATAGAACTTATTTGTAACCTTTGACCAATAAGGGTAATTTTTGGAATAAAAAACATGCTACAGAAAATATATAAAAAATTTATTAAATATATAAATGCAAATCAGAAGTATTACCTTTCATTTATATAACAAAGACAATTAAAAGATCCAATATTATTATATAATATGGCTCTTATATTTTAAACCATACAAGCTGCATGAAGGCACTTTACACTTTTTAATACACCTAAATATAATGTTACATGGCCTTCCTTGCTTTATTGACTGATTTATATTGTCCCATTTATTTATTGTATGATGTCTGGTATTATATATATGAAAAACAAAAAAACACAAGTTAAAAAACTTGCTAACGCTTGTATTTATGATAACAGATGGCATTCTACCAAAAACACCGTCAAGCGTAGTTTTCTGTTTACATAAACGTCAGAGCGAGTATTCACTATCTCTAACTTTAATTCCACTTTCAGATCATGATTTCAAGCTATTTGCTATCATCAGTGAAAGACAGGAATAAGAAACTAGATCTAAACACAAACTCTGAGCATTTATGAAACAGTTTCTATTCAGCTTGCAAGCGTGAATCTCTTAGACACGTTAATGTCTTCAAACTCAGCATACCAAGCCAGATAGCTACATGGGTCTGATCTCAGTTCAGCATCACCACATAGTCTTTCACTGATGATAGCAAATAGCTTGAAATCATGATCTGAAAGTGGAATTAAAGTTAGAGATAGTGAATACTCACTCTGATGTTTATGTAAACAGAAAACTATGCTTGACGGTGTTTTTGGTAGAACACCATCTGTTATCATAAATACAAGCGTTAGCAAGTTTTTTAACTTGTGTTTTTTTGTTTTTCATAAATGTACCTTTGAGGTCTTTCTTGCAATGATGTATATTGCAGAGGCTTCTACTATGTGATGATGCTGAACTGAGATCAGACCCATGTAGCTATCTGGCTTGCTGTGCTGAGTTTGAAGACATTAACGTATCTAAGAGATTCACGCTTGCAAGCTGAATAGAAACTGTTTCATAAATGCTCAGAGTTTGTGTTTAGATCTAGTTTCTTATTCCTGTCTTTCACTGACGATAGCAAATAGCTTGAAATCATGATCTGAAAGTGGAATTAAAGTTAGAGATAGTGAATACTTACTCTGACGTTTATGTAAACAGAAAACTATGCTTGACGTTGTTTTTGGTAGAACGCCATCTGTTATCATAAATACAAGCGTTAGCAAGTTTTTTAACTTGTGTTTTTTTGTTTTTCATAAATGTACCTTTGAGGTCTTTCTTGCAATGATGTATATTGCATAGGCTTCTACTATGTGGTGATGCTGAACTGAGATCAGACCCATGTAGCTATCTGGCATGCTATGCTGAGTTTGAAGACATTAACGTGTCTATGAGATTCACACTTGCAAGCTGAATAGAAACTGTTTCATAAATGCTCAGAGTTTGTGTTTAGATCTAGTTTCTTATTTCTGTCTTTCACTGACGATAGCAAATAGCTTGAAATCATGATCTGAAAGTGGAATTAAAGTTAGAGATAGTGAATACTCACTCTGATGTTTATGTAAACAGAAAACTACACTTGACGGTGTTTTTGGTAGAACGCCATCTGTTATCATATATATAATGAAGTCTACATTAATTTATCTACTTAGTTTTTATTGGAAATGAACAAATTGTATAGCTAAAATTAAATTTAAAGATGTGATAATTAATGGAGCCATCATGAAAAAATAGAAATATCAATTACACCTGGGTCTCATTTTATGCAGTAGATAGGTTCCTCAGAAAATGCACACAAAAGAAATCACACAAAAATAGACTTAACTTACCTTGAAAAATGGGGGATAGATTCTGTAATTTTCAGAAATTGCTTTTATAGCAAAACAACAAGGAAAAATTACTTTAAAATTCACATTAAAAAAAAATAAAGAAATAAAGTATGACTAATAAAAAATTTCAAATATTTGAGAAAAATTAATACAAGACAAACTTTTTTTATTAACTACAGTATTTAATTTTGCATTTTTTCATACATATCTTAATCATTACCGCTATTTGACAATATGAGTTCGTCTGTGAACTGGTAAGAAATCAGATTCATGATATGATGTACAACTAGCACCACTTTCAGTCTTGTGCTGTGTTAATGATTTTCTGTTTCCATATTAAAAAAAGATTGCAATCAAAACAAAAAGATTATACATTATCATTAAAAAGATTATTTTAAGTTTACAAAATCAATACAATCGTCGTTATTTACTTTAACAATCTAAACAATTATTTATTTCTGTTATATCTAACAAAATACATTTTAAAAGTTTAAAATTTTTGAATATTTATTGTGATATTTTTATATATAAGTATAAATCTATTATTATTATTTATTCATTAGTATAAGTAGGTTATTTACATAGAAGCTAAGATTCTAAATGCAGATTCAGGCCATATTCACATTAGCTGCTAATATATCATTATATTTTTGGGGAAAAAAGTATTTCAAGTCAAAATAAGTTATTAATAATTTAAATTTCTTGATATCTAATAAATATAGTGAAATATGAAAGATATTAAGAAGAAACATGAATCGCATAACTTCAAAATTGCATTACAATAATCTGCATAAAATGAGACCCACATGTGCTAAAACTTTGTATACTTTGCAAAGAATAATCTAGTTATACAATTCTATTGATAATAAGTCTAGAAATAGACATTTTATCTATAGATAAAGATAAATTTCTAAGCAAAATAAAATCTATATTATAGGAAATACTAATTGCATGTCTTTGATATTATTATTATTATTATATTGTCTGTTACTTTAACTTTATTCTATATTTATATTATCTACCTGTAAATGAATTTGTATATTTAAAACCTCATCATCATCATCATTATTATTATTATTATTATTATTATTATTATTATTTTGAAATTAATATATGATTTAAATCTAAAAGTAATTTTATTTTACATAAATTTTATAACAATTAGATTAAAAGACATTAATACCAATTAAAATTTTATTCACAGATTTCTGCTTAAGTATTTCATCTTCACTGTATATATATAATACAAAAACTTACTTTGATTTAATTGTCTATCATACTATAATTTCATTGTTTATTCTTTATATGCAGTCGTTTTGTTGTGTTTTTTTTTGTTATTAATTTGGATTTTGTGAGAATTAAAATAATAAATAAAAATAAAACAAAAATAGATAAAAGTAAAATTAATTAATTTTATAAAATTTTAATAAGTAAAAAAACAAGAATTAATAAGTTATTTTTTTAATTTCATTTACAATTTATTTTTAAAACTTTATAATAAACAACTTTTAATAAATTTAATTTATATAATATTAATATAATTTATGTTCTTTATTACTTTTTCAATGCTTTTTGACAGTTTTGATTGCCTCAGCAATCTTCTTAAGAACTTCTACATATATTTTCAAATATTAACTCCTGTCATAATGGGTTGTAAAAAGCATTGTAAAAGTAATAAAGAGTGTAATCGATATTAATATTATATGAATTTGGCAATGCAGTAAAAAAAGATAAATTTACTTCAGTTAGCTATTGCTCAGGTATTCTTAAGATGTTTGAGTGTCAGATATCCCAGAACTAGAATACTCTACATCTCTTTTAAGTCATGTAGGACATTAATCACCATTTTCAACCTTTCCAAGTTTAATTTACTTTTTTTGATTCATGGCAATTTGTCTTCTCCACATGACATCCACAATCATTTTTATTTTATCCTTCCATCTGATTCAAATCTCTTGGAATCTATTTTAAAATGTCAACTGTCCATTTGTTATCATCTCTTCTAACAATATGTCCAACAAGCTTCATTTAGACCTCTTAAATTTTTTTATGATACCACACCATAAATAGTTATATAAAGACAATAATCTTTAATTGCCTCATGAAGAGCAAAAGGCTCCTTAATAAACAATTAATTTAAATAAAAGAGAAAAATACACTTGAAAAAAGCATTTCTTCAAAATGTATATTGAGAATACATATTTTTTCATTACTATTGATTATCAACATTAATTAAATTTTTAACCAATTACAGGTTTTTAATTATTTACTTCTGAATTGTAATTTTGTTTTTCAGCTAATTTAATTATATTTCTTTCACTTCAGTCAAAGGTTAATTTTAGTTCCAATATAAGTTATTTATTTTTTATTAGTATCATCTTTTTACATAAAAATGATGCATTATATGAATGTGAATACGTGTATGTGTTTTTATTGTATTGGATAGATGCATTTAATGTATACATATTGTTTATATCTTTTTATTATTATTTATTTTTCATCATTTATTTGATTTGTAATTAATTTCATAATTTCATTTAATTTCATTATTTTAATATTTTAATTAACTTGTATTTATGAGTTAATCAAGGAAATTATGTGTGTTGTATGACCAAAACTTTGATTACTTAATGTATTGTAATTCAAAACTTATTACTATATACATACTAAATGGCTCACTTTTTTACTTAAATAAGACATTATAGTGCACTGGTAAAAAAAAAAAAAAGGAAATGTTAAGATGTACCTGCACCTATATAAACAATATTAGAAGTGTTTCTGATTATATTAAATTAAAAGTCTATATCTAAAGCTAAATAAAATATAATAATTTTAATGTAATAAATAAGTATGTATTTACAAAATGTAATTGTTGAGCTTTCTAAAAAATATTTATACTTTTTAAAACACATTTGAATAATTTATATATATGTATAAATTATTTCTGTTGCTATATTTAATTTTTTATATGACTTTAGACATTTAATATATATCTATCAAAACTGTTATGGTTTTCATGGCATACTATGTAGTAATGGGTGTGCACATATATATAAAATTAAAAAGAAAATTAGAAATAAACATAAACAATTTTTTTTTTTTTGTAGATATTCACTACCATACACTGAAATAACAGAAAAGAGTAAATAATTTTGAATTTAACTCTTTATTATAAATTAAATAATTAAAAAAAGACCTAATTAAAATTTTATTAATTCTGATTTTGAAATTAAAAAAAGCATAGTTTAGGGTAAAATGGATCTACAGATAATTATAAAATTCCATTATCTATTTTAAAAAACTTTTTTTTAAGTAATGCTTGTAAGCCAAACTTCTTCCCTGAGCACGTACCATATATACTATCCTCATTTCTTTGTAGGAAACCCTCCAATCTCTTTCCAATAAATATATGAATAACACACACATTATTCCCACTTAACTATTCATCAGTTCTTCAGGATGATATTTTATCTTATCCTGGAATTGTAACTCATCTTCCTTGATTGTGTATTTGATATCTACTACTCTGAAAATTCTATACTAATAACTTAATATAATCTTCCCCATGCAATAATTTTTTTATTCATATCTATGATCACATGATCATGTTACACAACAATAATCTATTTCAATTATTATTATCAAGAGGATATTTTTATAGCAAATGAGATAATGATATTGTTTTACACCAACATTCATTCTTTCTTACTTTCATAAATACATTATATTTTATAATAAGTTTGTCATTCCTTTCAGATAATCCTAAAACACTTAATTTCTTAAAGTATGTCAAAATATACAGTTAACATTATATCCCCCCCCCACACACACTTTTACATTATAACTCTTCCTATATGTAAGCATACCTTTAGCATTATATACCAAATTGCAAAGATAAATTTTTTAAATTGTCACTATGACAAATACTTTGCATTTATATTTCATTTTAAACAAGAAAAATATTAGTGATAAATTTAAAATTAAAATCTTTTTTAAAATCCCAGTTTCTATTTTAATATTACAATGTCTCCCCTGTAAATGTTTACCATTCTTTGTGGGTTTGTGTTTCTCCTCTCTTCATATTGCTACAAGACATGTAATGTTAAACAAAACATCAAACAACAAGCACAAATGATGGGACAAAATTTTAAATTGGATGCATCCTTCCTATCTAGTTTTAAAGTTGCATTTTTGTATAATTCTGATCTTCAAAATTCACTATGAAAAGTTTGATGAATATTGTAAAAATCTCACATATATTCTCCCATGCTGCACAAACTTTAAAATATGTTCAAATAAGTCACCAATAAGTTTACTTTTTGATTTCTTTTCTTTTTCTGGTATTCATTAGTCTTGTAAAATTTTAAAGTCATATTGGATAATTCATTTAAATTTCTAGCTTGTAGTACATTTTAATCTCAGTTATCTTTGCTCATCTACCATTAAAAGTTGCACAGATATTTTTTTCTAAATATAAGTCAAACATTTTCTTCAGAATTTTTGCAAAAAAAAATTCTCACAAATCAATTGTTTAATTCAAAATGATGATTATTTTTTTCATACGTTCCTCAGACTAATTAACTATTTTTAACATTCTATAAAATATTTTTATCAACTTTACAAATTTAATTCTAGGAATTTTTAATGTTTTTCACATTTAATCTATGATTAATAAAAATGCTTAATTTAAAATAGATAAATGAATGTTTTCTCATGTGACTGCAGTTACATTTCTTTTTGAAGCAATATAATTAGTTGTTTTTCGTTTATCATGGTTGTAAGCAAAATTAAAATAACAACTTTGATTTTTCAAACTCCTTTGGACATTATCTTGGCTAGAAATAGATGATCATAATTGGTAACCAGATCATAATGAAGATTAATTTACTCACTCTATAGTATTAATAATTCATTTAAAAAGTATTTCATATTCTTAGATAGCTTTATGCATATGATTTTTTTTTTGCTTAAGACATTAAATATTTTTAAGTTTTATAGTTGTTTTTACGGAAAAAACAAAAATCAAGACTGCCAATTTATTTTCTCATGGGTAGTTAGTTAGATGAGACAACATTATATATCACTGGTATTATATTTTTATTTATAATGATATATATGAAGGGACATTCTTTTATGGACAAAATTCAGTTAAGATCCAAATGAGTAATAAATGCTAACATTTTTCCAAGTTAATAAGGTAAAACTTAATATCACATAGAAATTAAAACCAATTAATTCTTGTAAAATTCCTTGATCAAAAATATGATGTCCATATATACCTTATGGATTTGTATTCATCATAAATATATAGATGCAATCCCAAATTTTAATAATTGAATATTTTATAGCTTATGTGGAATACAAATTTATTTCAATGGTTTTTTTCTTTCTTTTATAATACATCCTGTTATTTCTCTTGAAATTTTCTTAACAAATCGACCTAAATTGTATGGGCAGACAGTTTAAGTTTTTATTGTTCATTATTTTAGCAATTAATCACTTTTAAAGTAAAATTAACAATTTCTAAAGATGAATGTAAAAGCTTCTGTTCTAGACAATGACAAAAGATAAAAAGACGAGTTAAAATGGTTCAGTTCTATTTATAACCTATTTTTGCTAATGTCAATGTTGCTAGGGTAACCCTTGTTTCACTCTTTGGTGTAAGAAAATTGTTTTTTTACAGCAAATAAAAATGAAGATTTTTAGAAAATATTTGATATAATAAAAAATATTTTTTTGGTTTTACAATTTCAATATTATTTTTCATTTCAAAAAAAAAATAGAATTTGCATAACATTTTCTATACATCTTAATAAAATAAGTGTTTTTAATATATATCTTAATATATTCCACTATACTAATAAATAAACAAACATATATGAAATACTTAATATTCAAAATAAAAGTCATATCAATTCATGATCACTACCCTATCTCTTAATTAATAAAATTAGATTCATTCCTCACACTTTATATAAATACCAGCCCACTTAAAATATCTCTCAAAACCCTTGCTATGGTGAATGTAGAAATAAAAGTTGAACCATGAAATAATGATAATTTTATTCAATGAGCTATATTATGATTTTTTTTTAAAATTGACAACAACCAATTTATAATTTGATAATAATATTAATAATAAATAATAATATTATTTTCGTATTATGGTTGCTATAGTTACTTAGTTACCCTTTATAATTCAAAACTTCCATTATTCATAAATCAAATCACTAGAAAAAAATATCAATATATTTTTCCCCTTTTCTTTTTTTATACTGTAATATACAATTCATATTTGAGCATGTACAATATATATGAAAACCAATATTAAAACAAGTACCCATATTTGTTTATTATGATGTTTTGTTAGGAATGCTTTAGATTTTACAATTATACTAATAACTCTTTTTCTTATTCAATCATATACAAGTTGATTAATATAAATAAATTTTGGTTAACTATGGATTAATTTTAATCAATGCCATAAGCCTATTCACTTAATTGGGACAAATAAATCAATAAAAGCAACTTATAAACCATTTTTCCCTGTTACTGCTTGTACTTTTCTGATAAAGAATAATTGTCCATATTACTTCTAGATTATCTCAAACCTCACTGAGTCTTTGGTAATTATTCATTTATGACGAAGAGCTATTTATTCAACACAATCATTTAAAGTATTTTTATTGTAATGGATAATAATGATATTTTGCAATAGTTATTGCAACCTTTCTGTACTTTTATTTGAAAAAAAAATGAGACAGTATAAGCATTCTTAAATTAGCCAGCACATAATGAGTCCATATATTCTTATAAAAAATTCCAATAGATTTGAAGCTAATACATTCCCACCATAATTTAAACATCTACGATTTCTATTTTTAAAATTACAAAAGGTCGTTTTTATTTTACTGAGATGAATGTTATTATCCGAATCTAAACAAGTAGATAAAATTAATGTATCACTAAAAATCATTTCATTTCTTCACTTCTGGTTATTATCATCGTCATGATTAACCAATATCAATCTACTGCATAATAAAGATCTCTCCAAGTTCAATCCCTCTTCTCTGATCTCTAGCCTCTTTTCTCCACATCACCCCTGCATACTTTCTTATTTCATCCATCCATCTCATATGTGGTCTTTTTCTGGGTCTTTTAAATCTTGTGGAATCTAGTGTTTGTGGTACTTTTATTTGAAATAGAATAAAAATATTACTTCTACCTATTCAAACTATCATCATATAAGAGATTGCCACTGCTAGATTTAATAAAATTGTGATATCTTTTCTCAGACGTACTTGATTCTTTTAGTACATCAAAAAATAGATTTAATGTGATCATGATCAGAAAAATGTCTATATACCCTTTGTTGTTTTAATCCATCAATCATTTTTAAGTCCTCTTGCCAGTTGTTGAACTCCTATCTTTAATTTCCTCTATTTATTATAAAGTTCTGCATTTAATTTATTATTCTGCTAAGCAGAAAATGCTGCTAATATCATTTTCAGAAAACTAATGACACTTTTTTATTGAGCTCAAAAATAGATTTACTTGTATTTAAACCACTATAAGAGAAAAAGAGAAAGAGAGACCATATAAAAGGGGGAGGGATGGAAAAAAAAAGTGTGGGGGGGTGGGGGGAAGAGAAGAAAAAAAGAAGGGAAGAGGAGGATTAATGTTGGGAGGACCTTCATCCTGCAGTGGATTGATAATGGTTGATAATGATGATGATGATGATGAAGATAATTCCACATCTCAATAATACGCAGGATTAAAAGTCCAAATTAGCAATTGAAAAGTAGATAAAAGAGCACCAATTTTATTTTGAATATGATTGGAATAGAATATTTTGAATGCAACTGTCATTATAATTTTGGGGTACTAATCCATGGTGCATTCAACCCAATCTGTCATGATAAATATTTACATAATATGGACTTCTCTTTTTTTTATATGTCATAGCATCAGCTGGGAAGCGTACCCACAACCGTCTGCAACCAACTACTTGCTTGCATGGCTGCTGCGATACCTCTCAGCTAACAACACAAGACAAAGTATTCTAAATTGCTAATTATAATGTAATCTATTAAGTATAGATACATGCATGTTTTTAATAGTGATTTTTCTGCTTAAACAAAATGCTAGTGATAGACAATTTACTGCTTGTATCAAAGAAAGTAGTACTTATTATCCAGAACAGAATGAATGCTTTTTTCTGAATTCCTTCATATTGGAACATAAACACTGATAAAATGAATACAGTTGTCATTTTGTTAGCCAAGCTTTTAACTCAGTTAATTTACATTGAGAAATTCCAAGAATAGAAGATAGTAAATTAGACTTTATAACAAGTATAAAAACCATGTATTCTTCTCTCACTGACTGATATCCACTTTAAAATAACTTGTAGTCATATGATTGTTCTATTAAAGGTTTTTTTCTATTAAATGAGTTTCAGTAAGAGCAATTATATTGAGTTTAAATCATAATAGCTTATTATTCATTAGTACTGTTCTTCATTCTGATTTAGGAGAATGGGTATCAAGTTTGCATGTCATACTTACCTTTCGTACTATCACTGACTCCTGCTTTACCATTATTACTGGTAATATCATTATCTCTATCAGTAATTTTCAAGCATGGCAACTTAGTCAGACCATCAAATATAGGTCATTTTTAAAATTCATTTTGTTTGTCTTCTTCACATACGTGGTAACTAAGGGATTCCTAAATATGGCTGCCTAAAAATATAGTCTTAGCACAACTAAAACTTCTATCTCAAATCCAGTTTTAAGGTGTATCATGAGTGATTGTGTTACCTCAAGAAAGGATCCCAACTAAAGGCTTTAGTCTACCAAGTCTGTCTCATCATTGTTTTTTTTTTTCAATTATTAAGGGATTAAGTTCCAAATTGATAATGTGAAATGGAGGCAGAAAAGTTGTCCGTGTAATTATGTGATGAGAATATGAGTGCCAAAACACCCAATGTTATTGCTAGAAATAATATAGAGAGGTGAGAAATAGCATAAGATGCTCATAACAATTGGATCCTACATTAACTTATTAAAGAAAAGGAAGAAGAAAAGAGAAAAGTCTTTTGTATTGCAATCAGTACTTAACCTTTGATAAACGATTATTCAATCTTCCAAAGCAATAGCAGATACTCTTGGTCAGATATTGCTTGTTTTTTACAGGTAACCTTACATCTGACGGTTATTCTACTGTGAACCTCACTGGCATCATGAGCACAGTAGCCAGTGGTTATTACTAGAGATAGTGAATGTGGGTATAATTTCACTCAAATATTTATTTATACAACATAAAATTTATTATACTGTGACTAATTATATAAATAAAGATTAGACTATAGTGAAATTGCAAAATACCTACAATTTTTATTCTCGTTAACATTCAATTACATAATTTTTTTATTGTGCACAAGCACAAACACATGTATAATGATTTACTAAAAATATATAATCATGTGAGAAGAAGCCAAACATTTCAGACATGTGCTATTGGTAATTTACTTGCACTCACCCATCATGAAATGATTTAAAAGAATAAGTGAATTATCTATGCTTAGATCTTACTCTTATATAAATCAATACCCATTGCCATGCTTAATCCATAACATGAGTCCATGATAAGCCTGATAATTCAAACGACAAATTATTTGTACAAATTTAATTCGATATATTGTAGGAAGTTTGATTTTTTTTAAAATATTGTTTAAGATGGATAATAGAAGGGATCAAAGGAAGATCACATGAATTAAGTTTTAGTTTTTGATGTAACATTGTTTTTCTTTGTATGGTGCATAATAATTGGTTTAACAATATTGGTGAAGACCATCCAAGCCTCAGTGGGGCATAAGGAAATTATATTAATTTTTTGAAGAGGTTGTATATTTCAGAATTAATAGCTTCTGGTATAGAAGTCTTTAACGGAAGTCTAATAGTATTATTGCATTGAAGAATGGGTTGATTTTCAATGCTAATATTTAGTTCAATGTTAAGAACTAGATGATAAGAGAAGCTGATAGATTGAAGAAAAGAATTAATAATGAAATACAGACAACAGTGAGTGACATGGTAGCTCATTAACAGTTGCATGAGCTTGGGTATAAAATAAAAAGTCATTGTTTGGGTCAAAACCTTCAGCACTCATTAATTTTTGAGGGATTAGAAGCAAAGTGTCAGACTCTTCCACAATTAAAAACACTCTGGACAATACTTTTTTTTCTATGAAATCAGACTATGATCTTATTTTTGATGTTTTTTGAATCCATATTAATCTAAACTGTTCAAACTGATGCAGTAGAAAGGTTTTTTTTCCTTATGTCAAAGCATTGACCGAGAAGCGCACCCAGGCCAACTACTTGGAAGGCAGCTATCCTAATCACTAGGCCACCAACGCTTGACAGTAAAAAAGTTTTAAGGTGGTTTTACTAAACTGATAACTTTCATTTACAAAATTTTTTAATTTTATAAAAGATTTAGCTTTACATTCAGAAGACATTCTGTTGTGCAAAATACTTTATCACATCAAAATTTAGAAATGATTAAGTGAAGAAGTAAATATATGTGATTTCAATCTTTCACAAAGGAATTCTTTTAACAAATATCTTGTACGACATTCTATTACATCATAACATTTATTAAATTTATGTATTTTAACGTTTTTAAGTTTGTTTATTTACATTTTTATAAAGTTCATTTGCATTATAATTTTAGTAGTGCCAAAATTGATACAATGTGTACCGTGGCTTTACTATACGCATTTTCTGGGTAAATCACATATCTTTTGTCTTTGTAAGTTCAATCGATAATGATTACAATATAAGTAACTGAAAATTCTTCTATATAATTTCTATATTAATAATATTTATTTTTACTGTTATTATAATTTAGAACGCTTATATTTATACAAAAGAAGGAATTCTTTGTTAATAAAAATCAATCTACTTGATCAATATAAAAAGAAAATAATTCAAATGATTATTACACCACACTCTGTCTTAAGACATTACAAAGAAAACCAATAACGAAAGGATTTCATTTTCTTATTATACTATTGTCAAGTACTGAGATGGGAATTTATATCATTTACTATAACAACATTTAATATTTAAAAATCGATTAAGTTTAATGTAATATATATATAATATTATAATTAATATCATTTAATAAGTTACAAAAACCTAAAGAAATTAATTTATTTGATAATTTACATGTGTGTGTGTCTGCGTGTGTGTACCATTTATTCATATTAAAGAATGCATTAAGATATAGAATAATATATTTCTTTATGTCGCATGTATTTTTTTTTTTACTTTTTTAAAAATTAAAAAGTATATGTAAAAGTTTTAAAAGATTTTTTATAAATACAACATATAAAAGTATATTTATATATTGGGCTATTTCCATCATCTAGTATGAATGTCGTTAGAAAAATTTAACTTTATTTAAATTTTCAATTACATTCAATTGTTAGCAACAGCACACAAAATAATATGTACACAATCTTTCAAGTGGTGCTATCTCCTCTCTTCTTCAGGTGTTGCTGGCCTAATTGGTAATGGGATTAGCATGGGAATCGAACCTGAACCTTTATATTTTTGAAATATTACATTTTTAAGGTAATGCTCTAACCAACTGGGCATGATGGCTCGGTTAGAGTGTTACCTTAAAATTTAATATTAAAAAATCTAAGAGTCCAGGTTCGATTCCCATGCTAGTACTGTCACTAATCAGGCCAGTGATGAGTCATTTTGGTTAGAGTATTACCTTAAAATTAAATATTCAAGAATCTAAAAGTTCAGGCTCGATTCCCATGCTAGTACCTTCACTGTTCAGGCCAGCAACACCTAAAGAAGAGAGGAGAATAATACCTCTTGAAACGTTGTGTATATACTAACCTGTGTGACAATACTAACAGTTGAATGTACTTTGAAAATTTAAATAAAGCTAAATTTTTCTATGTACATTCAAAACTCAATATTAGATGATGGAAATAGTCCAATATATAAATACAACTAAAATATCAGCATCACAAACTTTCAGGAAACCACAACATATAAGAATTTAATATGCTGTAAAATAATTTATAACGTGACTTTTTTTATTCTGTTGTATTGTTTTTAAACCACTAAACATCACATGATCACTATCTCATACTAGCACAATAATTGTTATTAAACAATTCAAAATACAGCAAAACTCTCCATATAGTAGTGCCATCTTGTGCTTCTGGCATCCATTGATTGCTCTTGTTAGCACAAGATGGCACTACTATATGGAGAGTTTTGCTGTATTTTGAATTGTATTGTTTTTGTTTTTATACTGATATAGGCAATGAGAAATTCATTTTGCAGTTTTATTAACTCACACAATTTGATTAATAATTTTAAAAAATAATAGTCAATGTTTAATTTATATATAATGAAAGTATCACCGTATAAATTTACTACTGCAAATAACTGATTTGTGTAAGTGCAACAGTAAGCTACTATGGAATACATGGGTTTTTTTTTTTTTTACCAGTAATCAAGAATTTTCAGAAAGTTTAAATAGTGTGAAAATACTCAACAAATGGTCATTATAATTTTAGTATTTAAATTTTGTGCTGATAATATAATGATGAAGCACATTGTATTAATTAATTCTCTCAATGGTAGGTCCATGTTTTCTCATATTTTTCAGTAATTCGCCCCCTCGTGGTAATTTTCGTAAGCTTTATATTGAGATATGCACATTTTTCTATATACATTATGATATAAAATTTTAGTTTGAAAAAATTTCATAGGTGGCAAGGAAATTGAAAATTTGACAAAGATAATAGAGATTTAGCCTCACCTTCTAACTGCCTTGACAAACAGTGCTTTTGTAGTCTGATCTGACATTTTTCTGACATCAACATTTTTATGACTAATTTAGAAAAAATAGTTTGAATAACCAAAAATGTATTTATTTGCAATTCTATTACTATTCTAGATTTTTTTTATAATAACTTATACAGTATTTACAATCAGTCAATGCAATATCCAGTACTAGTCGGATATATATATATATGGTCGAGGTTCGAGTGAGATTTATCGCACTCAACAGCGACAAGTAATTATATAATTAAACACACGAACACGGTAGTGGAGTTAATAGGTTTATATACAAAATACATATACAAGGATTAATATATAATACAATTATTACAAAGGTAAACTGACTAACACATTATTATACAACTCTAGTCTTAAAGGCCCGAAGGCTTACAATAAACAATATTAAAGTCTATACGACCTGTAATAGTCCCTAGGTCTACTTTAGTACGTTCGGAGGTAGACCTCTCTGCGAGACGAGCTGAAAGTGAAGTAGTGTCTGTGCACTCAGGAAAACGCATCCATTCCTCAACTTCACCTAGCAAGTCTAACCTTGTTTTTTCCCGCCGTCCCGGTTTGTAACACTCTCTATTTCCATTGGTCATCCCATGACACGAGGTACAAAGTGGTCAGTCTGGTTATCTCTGACCAACCTTAATCATTTCTGTGATGCCTTTAGCATAAACGCACATACTTGAATATTTGTAATAGTTACATTATTATTGCGTATCTCTGTTAATAAGCATACACACACATACTTGTATTCATTTGTAACAGTTACATTATTATTGCGTGTATCTGTTAATACACACACATATATGGAGTTAATAGAGTTATTATTATTGCGTGTATATGTGAATACACACACACATAGCACGCCTCCCCCAAGTTCAGCGACGTAACATTTTTTTTTTTTAAAAAAAAGATTTTTTTCATTTCTTCTTCTCTGAACTTAACACATAATCGTGCAGGCGGAGGGGAATTTTTGTTCTCCTCTTTGCGCGTGGGGGTGATTTAGTTTCACCATCTGTAACTATTTCATTTTCTTCACTATTTTGATTTTCCTCGTCAGCAGTAATGATTTCTGTTTCACTTTTAGTTTTATAGTGAGTATCATTTTCTTTGTCATCATTACTTTTAAACAATTGTGGAGTGCATTCTGTTATTGCACTCTTGCGCAATTGGTTAATGTGCTTACGTAATATTTTGCCGTCTGCCATACGAACAGCAACCACTTGTTTACTTAAATGGCGTACAACGTATGCTCGAGTCCACGATTTATTTAAATTATTTTTCACCCAGATTCGTTCATCAGGTGAAAATTTGTTGTTTACTGTAATCGGCATTTGATGCTCTTTTGATGGCATTATTGCTGAGAGTTTTGTGCGTAACTTCCGGCCTAAATATTTTTCTGCAGGTGATCTGCCCGTTTTAGCTGTGGGTGTGGAATGCTGATATAGCAACGCCATGAAAATTGCCTCTTGGAGTCTTCCTTTTCCCAATTTATTCATGGATGACTTTAAGCTTTGTACCGCTTTCTCGGCCAGTCCATTTGATTGGGGGTGGTAGGGAGGGGTAAGGATGTGCTTAATCCCCCATTCCTGCATAAATTCGGCAAATTTTTCAGACGTGAAACCGGTTCCATTATCGGATACGAGGGTTTCCGGTAGCCCATGGTATGAAAAAATTTCCATGAGCTTGTCCAGTGTCTCATCCGAACTTGTGTTTTTCACTGTTTTATATTCTGACCATCCTGAGTAGGCATCGACCACTACCAGAAATAATTGTCCGTGGATTGGACCGCAGTGGTCAATGTGAATTCTCTGCCAAGGTTTCTCTGCTTCTTTCCATGCTTCATATTTCGCTGGGGGTGCTTTTGCACATGACTGACAGCTAGAACATTTTTTATGAATGTTTCTATATCAGTGGTGATTCTCGGCCACCATACATAACTACGGGCTAACGCTTTTGCCCTGACAATGCCTGGATGACCTTCATGTAATAAATTTAGCATGTGCGATCTGCCTATTTTTGGTATTAGGACCTGATCGCCTTTAAGAATGCAACCTTTACATATTGATAGTTTTTCGCGAGCTTTCCATAGCTCTATGTGCAAAAACGGAGGACGTTGTGCTGGCCAGCCTCTTCTAATTTTCTCCATCAGCCATTTGTAGCCAGCGTCTTCATTGGTCCATGCTGCTACTTTTCGGCTATTAAGAGTCTGGCTTTGAAGCGCATCAATGTAATTGACTTCTATTTCGCTTGTAGTGTTCTCTGAGTTGTCAGGCATTCGGGATAACACGTCGGCGTGACCAATAGTCTTTCCCTTTTTATATTCCAGACTGTAATCATACCCAGAGAGTATGTTAATCCATCTCAACATGCGCGGGCTGAGGTGTTCCGGAATTTGTTTGATGCCTAAAATTCCCAGAAGTGGTTTGTGGTCTGTCATGATTTTGAAATAACGACCGTATAAATACTGGTGGAATTTACGAATTCCAAATACTATGGCTAGCGCTTCTTTGTCCAGCTGACTATAATTTTTTTCAGCTTGGGACAAAGTGCGCGACGCGTATGCTATAGGACGTTCCCCAGATTGAGCTGGGTGACATATTACTGCCTCCACTCCATATTCTGATGCATCAGTCGTTAGTGTTATCTCAAGATCGCTATTATAGTGTACCAGTAATTTGTTTGATACGAGTAAAGCTTTAGTATTTTGAAAAGCCCTTTCTTGTGTTGCTCCCCACTTCCATTTCTGATTCTTTTTCAGTAGCTCGTATAATGGTTTGGCTATGTGAGCTTTGCCCTCTAGGAAGTTCTCAAAATAGTTTACCAAACCCAAAAAAGCCTGCAATTGTTTTACGTTACTAGGCCTTCTAGCTTCTGACACTGCTTTGACCTTTTCGGGAGATGGCCTTGTCCCAGAGCTAGAGACTATGTGCCCTAAAAACTTTAATTCAGTGGCCTTCCATATGCATTTTTGCGTATTTAATTTCGCTCCAAACTCTTCTAGCCTTTGACAGACAGTAGTTAGACGACTATGCAATTCATTTTCTGAACTTGCCGTAATTAATATGTCGTCAAAATAAGGGATAACGCCCTGGCATCCAGTAAGCAGAGTTTCAATTTTTGCTTGGAATATACTGGGAGCGGACGCTATGCCAAAGGGAAGGCGTTTGCATTTAAATAGACCCACATGAGTAGTCAGTGTTAGAATTTCGGCAGCCTTATTTGTTACTGGAATTTGATGGAAGGCCGCATCTAAATCTAGTTTAGCAAAATATTTTGATTTTTGCAGTGATGCTAGTATTTCTCTGGAGTTTGGGATGGGGTAGGCGTGTTTATTTAGAGATTTGTTGACAGTTATGCGATAATCGCCGCACAAGCGTATCTGTCCGTTAGGTTTGGTGATCACGACCAGCAGAGTCGCCCACTCTGTTTCCTCTGTTGGTTCTAGAACGCCGTTCTTCACTAGCTCATTTATTTCTTTCGCTACTTTTTCTTTTTGTGCGAAAGGGACCTTTCGAGGTCTGCAAATTATTGGCACGGCCTCTGGTGACATTTCCAGTGACACAGGTTTAGTTTTAATCAATCCTGGTTTACCATTAAAAAGTTTAGGGAACCGATCTTTTATGTCTTTTTCACTGTCAATTTTTTTGACCAATGAAATTTCAATTCCGAGTTCTGTAAACCAGTCACGACCAATGAGAGGGTTTATGGGGGCGTGTACAATATATAGCGGCAAGATTGAAATGTTGCCTTTATTACTAGTAATTTTAGCTTGGACTACACCTTTAATTTTTATTTCTTTACCATTTACGTCCAATGCTCTAAGCTTAGTATTGCTAAGCCTAGGGGGCTCTCTTATTTCCGCCCTGATCGAATTCCAGTCGGCTACGGAAATTAAAGAAATGCCGCTACCGCTGTCTATTTCCATTGACAGGGGTTTTCCGTAGACTTTCACAGTAGTCATAAATTTCTGTGCTTGATTTATAACGTTATTTATAACAATATTACATTTAGTTTTATTAATACTTTGTATTTTATTTCCGTTAACTTGGTCAATTGTTCTATTTTCACACATTCTCGCCATGTGACCTATTTTTTTACACAGTCTACATCGATCATGTTTGAAATAGCAATCTTTGGATATGTGACCTAGTTTTCCGCAACAATAGCACTTTGTTCGAATTTTATTTGTCTGTTTAATGATTTTGTTATCGGAAGACCCTTTGTTGAGTTTTTCAACACCAAATATTCCTGTTTGATCGCTATCAACGCCTTTTTTCACAGCAAATTCTTTTGCTTGCTCTACTACTATTTCGTGAGCGATACTGCGTTTGATAGCTTCACGATAATTTATGTCTTCATCAGCCAGTAACTGCTGCCTCAAACTGTCGCTATTCATTCCACATAGGAATTGTTCCAGTAGCGCTTCTTCTAAATATGAATCATAACAGCAGTTTTTTGCAAGTTCGCGTAGGGCTGAGTCGTAATCCTGCGTATTTTCGTTTCTGCCTTGATGGCGATTTCGAAAATGAAGTCTGGCGATGTGCCTAGACGGGCGAGGATTAAAATAATTTGACAAACGATGTTTTAACTCATCGTAGGTTAATTTTTCAGGAGTGTTGGGTTCTGCTAATCTGTTAGCTATTTGTATGACCCCTTTTCCTGCAAAACATAATAATGTCGCTGTTTTATACGCATCTTCCTCTACTCTGTTAATAAAACAGTAATTTTCAATCTGTTGAACGTACAGGGGCCATTCATTTGCCTCTCTGACATCAAACTCAGATATTGTCGATTGCATTTTAGGCAATTTATATAACTAACTCGTTTAATACCGTAGGTTCGTTCGCTACTTCAGTAATTCTGCCTGACTTATTTGGTTGTCAGCAGACTGCTAGGGTTCAAATTGAACTGTTACGACTGCGCCAGTGCAATATCCAGTACTAGTCGGATATATATATATGGTCGAGGTTCGAGTGAGATTTATCGCACTCAACAGCGACAAGTAATTATATAATTAAACACACGAACACGGTAGTGGAGTTAATAGGTTTATATACATAAATACATATACAAGGATTAATATATAATACAATTATTACAAAGGTAAACTGACTAACACATTATTATACAACTCTAGTCTTAAAGGCCCGCAGGCTTACAATAAACAATATTAAAGTCTATACGACCTGTAATGGTCCCTAGGTCTACTTTAGTACGTTCGGAGGTAGACCTCTCCGCGAGACGAGCTGAAAGTGAAGTAGTGTCTGTGCACTCAGGAAAACGCATCCATTCCTCAACTTCACCTAGCAAGTCTAACCTTGTTTTTTCCCGCCGTCCCGGTTTGTAACACTCTCTATTTCCATTGGTCATCCCATGACACGAGGTACAAAGTGGTCAGTCTGGTTATCTCTGACCAACCTTAATCATTTCTGTGATGCCTTTAGCATAAACGCACATACTTGAATATTTGTAATAGTTACATTATTATTGCGTATCTCTGTTAATAAGCATACACACACATACTTGTATTCATTTGTAACAGTTACATTATTATTGCGTGTATCTGTTAATACACACACATATATGGAGTTAATAGAGTTATTATTATTGCGTGTATATGTGAATACACACACACATAGCAGTCAATAATATAAATTATTAATAATAATTATTTTGAACAAAAATAGCTTATTTTCAAAACTAGAATGTTATATTATTGAATAATGCAAATATACCCTGAAGCTGTTTACAAATTTAGCTTCCTATGTAATCAATTTAATTATAATAATGAGTATGAAAATATAATTCTGTAATAGATATTGAAAAAATTTAAACCTTTAAAGCATAATATGTCAGATATAAGAGAAATAAATAAATATTTGCTTAGACTTTTTTTAAAATGACAAAAAATGAAATTCTGTTAATTTTAAAAAAGCAAAATCTTTTTAGAAATGATGATGTAAAAAGCTTTTTGTTTTGATTATGATTTCATTTTTTAATATTTATAGATAAAAATGTGAATATTTAAATTTTATTTCAGTAGTAAACCAAAATATATATCAAATGAAATCAAATTTTATTATTTTCTGATAAGTGATAATGGTCTAATCTTAAACTTTATGTTGAATGTTTACAGTAACTAAGAACAAAGGAAATTGATAACTTAAGGGAGGGTTAATTGTTAGTACACAAGTAATAAAAATCAGAGAACAGGTTTTTTAAAATTTATTTTCACATTCATACAAACAGCAATTAGTAAAAGTGAGATCTAATAAACTTACTATACTTTATGAATATAATAATACAAATAATTCAGTATCTGTTTGAGTTGAAAAATTCAATCTTCTTCTATAGAAGATGTAATGGTTATATTGTTTGTATTGCTGACATTATTTATCTGCATAACAAAAGTTATGAAAGCTCTAATATCTGATGAAAATTTTAATGGCCCTTCAAATTTTTAGAACTACCAGATTTTATTATTATATTAATTATTTTAGTTTTCTCTAACATTCTGACAGATTTTTTTGTTCTCACTAGATTTATGTTTTCAACTTTCATTTTGATATTAAACCATTATTATTTATCAGAATGTAATAAATTTGATTTTATTTGATAAATATTTTTGTTTAGAAATTAAATAAATTTAAAAAAAGCACATTTGATTTTCAGAATTATTTGAAAAAATAGATTTTAATCAAAACAAAAATGCTGCCATGTCATCAAATTTTATATGGAGCCAATTCAATTTGTAAAATGAAAGAAATCTTTGTTTGATGCTTGTTTTAAAAATATGAATGAATTGTTTTTAATAATTACTAAATTTATCAATTTATGCTTTAAAAGTTTACATTTTTTTGTAATTTTTATGATATCATGATATATTATAACAATCAGGTGAATGACCACATTTCTAAATAACAGTGCTTCCCAAGACCATAATCTCTATAGTAACAATATTCAGAAGAAAGTATTTTTTTATATAGATAAATAAAATATTTCTGTAAAAAATAAACATGTAATAATATTTATTTTTGTTTTTAATAATTATTACACAATTACAATACAAATATAATCTTAACCTTTCCAAAAAATCAAGTTTTTAGACCATCATAATATTTTTTCAAAGTAATCATACAAAGTTTGGGAGTGTGAAATATATAATGGTCACCCATCATTGCCAGAACATAAGATGCTTTGATGGACTACCTATTCAATTTTTTTGCCATCTTTTGATTATTTTTGTATTTAAAATATTAAAAAATAAATATATGTAAATTTTAAAGCTGTAAAAAAAAGTTTCACAAAATTTTCATCAGGGAAAGAAAAATGCAACTTTAATTTCTAGAAATTTCAAATGAAACTTGAACATCTGGATAAAAAAACAATTAATATTAGTCATAATATATTTATATAATATTTGTTTAATATTAAGACAATAATAAATTCAATACAGTAAATATATTAAATAATATACATAAATATTATTAAATAAAGTTTAAAAAACACAGAACAATAAAAACCTCTAAATTTGCATAGTGACTGATTTGAATGCCATGTTTTTATTTATTATTAATATAGTTGCTTTATTTAATTTTGGTTTTTAATTCTTCTAGTAAATAGAAACTTAAAACTTTAATCACTAACACTTTTTAAACAGGATATCTTATGAAAAGATAAACTTTAATTATTTATTTTCAAAATTTTATTGAAAAAAAGATAAAGAAAATAACAGACATAAAAATATTTTATAATAAACACTTTTATTTTTTACTTGGACAAAAAATCACACAAAATAAATGTTTTGTTGACCACAATTGGGCATTTTATATTTAACTTGAAATAAAAGCATGAGAAGGGAGAATCTAGACATTAATTAATGGATTCTTTATCAAGATGGTAAGATTTCTAGAAATTAAATTTGCATTTTTTTTCCTGGTGAAAATTTTGTGAAACTTTTTTTTACAGCTTTAAAATTCACGTATATTTATTTTCTAAAATTTTAAATACAAAAAAATTCAAAAGATGGCAGAAAAATTAAATAGGCAATTCATCAAGCCATCTCATGTTCTGCCAATGATGGTATGCATTATATATTTTGTGCTCTCAAACTTTGCATGATTACTGTGAGAAAATATTATGATGGTGTAAAAACTTGCTTCTGTGAAAATTTTATAATTATATTTATATTATAATTGTGTAATAATTATTAAAAATCAAAAATAAATATTATTATATATTTTTATAGATATGTTTGATTTTTAAATATAAAAGAATATTTTCTTATGAATTATGTTACTATAGAAAATACAGTCATGGGAAATCCAGCAGACTAGGTCACTTAACAGATGGTTATAATATTTAGTGATATTATGCAAATTAAGAAAAATGTTTAAATGTTTATAACATAAATTGATAGATTTAGAAGTTATTAAAATAATTTATTCAGTTTTTTAAAACAAATGTCAAATAAAAAAGATTTCATTCATTTTGCAAATTGAATCAGCTCCATATGAAATGTGATGATGTGACTGCATTTTGTTTGGGTTAAAATCCAATTTCTAAAATAATTCTGAAAATCAAATGTGTTTTTTTTAAATACTTATTTAATTTCTAAACAAGAATATCTATCAAATGAGATCAAATTTATTATATTCTGATAAATAATAATGGTTTAATATTAACAAGAAAGTTGAAATCTTAAATCTAATGAGAACCAAGAAATCTGTCAGAATGTTAGTGTAATACAAGAGGATTAAGAAACAATTATTATGTCCATTTTAGTCCAAAGTAAATAAATAAAAGTGTTTATTATAAAATAGTTTATATGTATTATTTTTCAATTTTTAGCATTAAGTTTGAAGTAAAATTATGCATATTAAATAATGTTTGTGTACATGATACTTTTATTATCAAGAGTTCTTTTTGTTTCAATTTTTGAGGATTGGGTTAAGATAGTTTTTAAAGTAAAGATTTTTAATGTATACAAATTTATCATCCTCTTATGTGTCATACTGTAAAATTATTGAAGTGATATAAATATATTTAAAATTGGATGTTAAAATATTTGAAATTTTATCTTCCAGCTCCTTTGCATTTAAGAAACTAGATGACCTACATAAAATATTTTAGTGTCAGATTACATTACCATTAATTTATAACAAATGTACACAATTTGAACAAATTATATTGAATATAAATGTATTAAATTTTAATTTCCAAATATTTACCAAACCAACAAATAGAGTTTGTAAATTAAATAAAAGCATTAAAAAGGCATTGTTTGTTAAATAAGAGAAAACATTTTACAACAAAAAATGAAAGAAAAAATATGAAAAAATGTTATTCATTTATTATCATTTGTGCTTATATATAACATATATTGTTAGATAATAGTGCTTCATTTAATTTTTACAATTAATAAAGTGAAGAGGAAAATCTGTAAATGATTTTCTATTATCACTGTATAAAGATAAATAAAATAAACGGAATATAATGTGAAATATATATCCAGTATTCTATATATTAAAATAAATAAGTATTGCTCAATTTATATAATGTACATAAAATATTTTTTCTATTATAGGCTACATTCAGTAATTCATTAACACATATTTTAATTTTGAATAATTTATTACTTTGAAATTTACACATTATTTCTAATGAAAATGCTTTAAATCTAGTCAATTTATGCATAAGAGAAACATTTGACTTGGGACATGTAAATCCCCTGAATTGATGAAGATTTTATGAAAATTATTTTTATTTTGCATGTGGAAAATCATTTATAGAAAAGAAAAATTAAAGAGGCATATATTAGGTGCTTGTCTTATAGCTAAAGATGCCATTGGATGGCGCCGTTTTCATGCTAAAACTATAAAATATGAATAATCATGGGCCATTGATTTTAATAATTTTTCTGTGTTTTTTTGTAATGCAAAAATAAAAACAAAACAAAATCATCTTTTTTAAATATTATTTTTTATTAACGTATACAATTTAAATGATAATAATAAATGTAAAATAAAATCAACAAATTACAATTTGATTAGTGTTTTTTATATCGTATACTTTTTAAATTGTGTTACGGCTTTTTTTTATCAATTTTCTATCAGATATTTTTTTACTTGTGTTACGGCTTTTTTTAAATCAATTTTCTATTGGATATTTTTTTACTTGTGTTACGACTTTTTTTGTTGTTGTTTAACTAAAAAAAAATAATCGTAATAAAAGTAAAAGATGTTATGGTTAGATTTAGGGTTAGTTTTAGGGTTAGTTTAGGGTTAGGTTTAGGGTTAGTTTTAGGGTTAGTTTAGGGTTAGTTTTAGGGTTAGATTTAGTTTTAGGGTTAGTGTTCTGTTTATTTGTAATGCTAAAATAAAAAAATTCAAAATCGTAACCGTACTCGGACAGAAGAAAGAAACTCAAACTTTTTTAAACAACAACAAACACATACAAATGTCTTCTTTACTTATTAAACATGTTTATAATGTTTGCTTTTTATTAAATTTACAAAAAAAAACCTGTATATTTGGACTTTTTTTACTGGATATTTTTTTCATACCGCTCTTTTTTACTTCAAAAATATACAGACAGTAGAATCTTTTTTGTCTCGTGGAATGTTACTAACAGTACGTTACTTGACATGTTACCTAATTGCAACTCAATAAAAACATAGATATTTAACATTTTCCCAAATAAAAGTTCAATACAGAACATTGTAAAAAGTCTTATAATTATTGTTTTAAAAAATCTGAACATTTCAATAGTTTAAAATAAAAAACAATCCAATGAAAACAACATTTCAATACAATTCAAATACAAACTCTCTCATCAAGCTGTAATTATTTTATAAATTGTGCGAATTCGGAAAATGTATTTGCTGCTATGTGACATACATGCTGTACTGTGATGTGACATTGTGGCCTGCATTCTGTAGCACAACAAAAAAGTTGTATTATAGAAAATGTGGGTTCGAACGTGTCGGCCACGGAAACAGCATTTTTATGTGTTTTGGCGTGAAAACCACGCCAAGGAGCAGCATCTTTAGCTAAAAGATGAGTACTATATATTATAAATGTGACAGACAATTTATTAAATAAACAATGTAATTGTGCTCATATATATAAATTATGAAAAGTTAGCCAATCATATGGCAGAGATTAATTTGAGTGCCTTTAATGAGTTTTTTTTTTAATGTAAATTTTAACTGTAATATGGTACTCATAATGTCAAATATGCTATCAGCTCTCTATAGCTACTATTTATGATTATATAATGGGTATGCCAATAACTCTTAACCCACTTTTATTAATGATCTAATATATGAAAACAATTCAGAGATTGAAATTATTGATACAAAGAAGTTTAAATAAACCTCTTTAAACATGTTAATATAATGTATTCTGAATGCAGACTAACAAATAGTTAATTATAACATTACAAACTGCAATTATAAATTTCAAATTGCATCTAAAGTATTACTTAAATAATAAGTGTAATAATTCTCAAGGTGAAATGAGTTTGTAAGTAATCATTAAAAACCAGTCAACACGTAGACAATCCCAATATCAATAACAATCAAGAATTTCAAATTGTTGTCTAGGCAACCTCCTTTCTCTGCATCAAAAAAACATTTTACTTGATAGTTTATTGATAATGTCTATAAGAATGTTATTTAAAAAAAATAAACTTAAAACAATATAACAAACAAAAGAGCGACTTAACATTAAATGAAGAATATTTCTTATAGTTCCAAGATGTATAGAATGTTAGGATGAGAAACCCAGATAATATACTTAATTTGTTATCAGAGATAAATAATAATATTATATATTATAAGACTAAGTAAAAAAGAATTAGTTGAGAAAAAAAAATAGTAAAAGTTTTATGGATACTTACAGATAATCCAGAATCTAAAGTTGGCAGCCATGTTTTTTTAATTATACATTTTCAGGGGCATAATTATTCTGTAACCTTAATAAATATGTTTTTCTTTTTAATATTAAAAAATATCAGTCAACTGCATCCATAAAGAAAAAGATATATTTGTGATGATTTTGCAAGCCATTGGGGATTTTAAGCCACTGATATGAATAAACCATGTTAGTTATTTTTGTGTTTTTTTTTTGAAAAATCCCTGTAAAAATTATATTTATATTTATTGCAGTTCAAACTATTAAATTTATTTTATTTAAAATTTATTGTCATTGTTTTGTGTTATTTCAGAGAATGGAATTTGTAATGCATTTATTGTTATTATGTAAAGTTAACAGGAATTTGTAATCGATTTATTGATATTTTTAATAGTAACAACTAAAACAGATTCATTAGAGCTATGGAATAACTAGTCCCCTGACAATGTATATTAAAAATACTGCCAACTTGTAGGTTTCAGAATTATCCATAAGTACCATTTTATGTTTTGAGAATAAAGAATAACATTAAATAGTTTTTATAGAAAAGCAATAGTGTTAACATTAGAATATATATACACACACATATATATCTATATAATGTTTTCACGGTTATATGATGTAGATAAAATAATATTTTTGGGTACGAACCGTGTATTATTTTTTATTACAATACGATATTTCGACAGACTAGCAACCACCATTATCAAGGTTAACTTTTGAAAGAAAAATCATTAGATCTCAAACAATAACGTGACTCAGTGCAAGATGAGAAGTGAGATTCAACATGAAGTAGTTCAGCATTCACAATATGAGGCTTATCAAAATGTTTATTTCCCTCAGTTTTTTCACCTATTAATTTCAAGTTAATATTAGATAAAATGAGAGGTTTCCACATAGCTGGAATACATTGTGCTTTGTCAGCCCTATTTAAAACAGTAGGTCTCTTTAATATTTCAATTGACTCTCTCATGGTTCTTAAATCATATCTTTCCAAATTAGCAAGTATTTTTGTATTGTCAAAATCAGGTTTGTGACCAATTTCTAAAAAATGGGAAGTAAAAACTGATGTGCTAATTTTTTTGATTAAAAACCTTTCTATGTTTCTTAATTCTGACATTTATTTATCTATTAGAATGACCCACATAGCTTTTTGAGCACTGCAAACATGGAATTTCATAAACTCTTTGGTGTTCCAAAAATATTCTGTCTTTAGGTTTATATAAAAAATCACCAATCTTATTGCCAGTAGAAAAAGTAGTCTTTATATTAAAACAAGATAGTCTTCTACTGATTTTATCAGTAACCCCTTTAATGTAAGGTAAAATTACTCTATTACAAGTGGAATTTTCAATTTTATCCTCTTTTTTCTTTTTAGTATTAATGTTATGTAAATTCTTACATATGATGTTTTTATTATAATTATTAGAAAGTAGAATATATTTTGTAAGTTCTATTTCTTGAGTAAGATGTTATTTATTAGATAAATTATAAGCTCTACTCAAAAGATTTTTTGCTACAGAAAAAAAAAATTGTGCAGGATGATGATGAGAATTAAAATCAAGGTATGTTTGTATGGGTGGATTTTCTGTAAACTGATATTGATAATGTTTCATCACATTTTCTTGTAATTAAAACATCTAGAAAAAAAGTGATCTGTTATTTTCCACTTCTATAGTAAATTTAATATTTGGATGCCAATTATTTATAAAAACAAAAAAAGAATTTAAGGCATTAATGCCACAATTCCTCTTTTAATAGAGAAATTTTACCTTACATTAAAGGGGTTACTGATAAAATCAGTAGAAGACTATCTTGTTTTAATATAAAGACTACTTTTTCTACTGGCAAAAAAATTGGTGATTTTTTATATAAACCTAAAGACTGAATATTTTTGGAACATCAAGGAGTTTATGAAATTCCATGTTTGCAATGCTCAAGAAGCTATGTGGGTCAGTCTAATAGATGAATAAATGTCAGAATTAAGGAACATAGAAATGCTTTTAATCAAAAAATTAGCACATCAGTTTTTACTTCCCATTTTTTAGAAATTAGTCACAAACCTGATTTTGACAATACAAAAATACTTGCTAATTTGGAAAGATATGATTTAAGAACCATGAGAGAGTCAATTGAAATATTAAAGAGACCTACTGGTTTAAATAGGGCTGATGAAGCACAAATTATTCCATCTATGTGGAAATCTCTCATTTTATCTAATATTAACTTGAAATTAATAGGTGAAAAAACTGAAGGAAATAAACATTTTGATAAGCCTCATATCGTGAATGCTGAACTACTTCATGTTGAATCTCACTTATCATCTCGCACTGAGTCACGTTATTGTTTGAGATCTAACGATTGTTGTTTCAAAAGTTAACCTTGATAATGGCGGTTGCTAGTCCGTCAAACTATCGGATTGTAATGCAAAATAATACACGGTTTGTACCGAAAAATATTATATGTATATAGTGTATCAGATATCTAATAATATGGTAGTATTTATAAATAGTGGAGTTGAACATATTAAAATGTTCAGTAGGATTGACAGAGCTTGTGTAAAGTATAGATTGAAAATAAATAAAATCAATGCAAAACAATAAAAATAAGCAAAGAAATACAAATTGAAATAAGTGTTGGCTATGGAATTTATAAAGTTTTTAATTAATGAAAGAAGTGAGATAACTGATTGATAAAAGAGGGATTTGAACTCAGGATTTTTTATTTTATTCATCCTCTCTTCTATACTAAGAAGGTGAAAAATATTGATGCCCCCCCCCCCCAATATGCTTATTTCGTACAGAACTAGCACTCATCAGTTGAACCAGATTATAATCTTCGGCACGTATATACAATCAATGCTTAGTTTATATTAAGATAGAAATTCCTCACACATTAATGGACAGGCTTCAATCTTCTCACCCTTTCAACTATTCAACAGTCCATTTCATTGAAAACCGATTAATAAGCATTTTTATCTGGGATGATTGCATCTCGACTTAATAAAGAAGTTGGTATGCTTTTTGTCTATTGCGTAGCTTTATTTGAAACAGAATCAATGGTTATTAGAAAAAAATTAAAAGAATTAGATGCTTTAGAGATGTGGATTTGGAAAAAAATTAACAAAGTCTGAATGAGTAGAATAAAAAAGTTTTTTTTTCATAAGAAGAAAATATAAAAAGTTAAATCAAAACTTTGTTAACAATAATATTGATTTAAGTACTTCTTTTCCTAGTTATTTGAGATGTAATGATTTGAAAACAATATTTCCTATAGTTTTGTTCTACTCTATGCTAAATTCGTTTTATATTTCTGCCTCTGATAATATCTCTAAGGTTAGATTTGTTATGTTTTACGACGCGATATTTTATCTTAAAACAAGAACAATTATTATTATATGTAAATAATATCATTGTTAGTTTAATTAATATTGCAATAAATTAATAACAAAAAAGGGTAGTAATACAGACATATCACTTCACATGTACTTATTTAAAGGTTCGATATGTGGGTGGAATTGATAAATGAAACTAAATTTGACATTTAATCAGGTAATTCAAAGTCTGTTCGTAATCTCATTGCAAACATTTTCTAATGTTTTTGTTATATAAAATAGTGAATTAAATATTAATAATATTTATATAAAACTTTAATAGGTAGATTTATAAATATATATTTGGTACATCTTAGTACAAATAAAATAAATTATGGGGGACGGGACGCAAAATGATTAGTTTTTTTTAATGTTTATTGAATATTAATTTAACACGTGATTTGAAAATTAAATCTGAGGTGAAATGGATTTCAGAATTCAAATCAGAAAGAAAGGTGGGAAATTTTAAAGCAGATTAGGATAGCAAAGGGTTAGTCAACGAGTATCTGATTAATCTTTCTTCAAGGTAGTAAATACCCTAAAAATATTAGCCAGCCCATGGGGTGTTGATCATATGATACTCAAGGCCCATCTGAGAAAAAATATCAGAAGCACAAAGATTTTGGGCTAATGATCTATCCTCATCTTTAGGGTTTTATAATATGATTAAAATAGCAAACTAATAAAAAATCAAATTCATCAACCCTGTAGTTCAAACTGCAAAGGTCAAGACATCAGTTGTCACTTCTGAGTTCAAACTTCTTAAGAACTTCTAAGAGATAAATTATTTTACTTTTTAGTTTTTTTAAAAAACTTAATTACCATCAACGGTCGGTTATAAATCAATTATCATTCTATAAAGTCTAATCTTGAAATACAATTACTTCTTAATCCTAGATCCTTTTTTGTTTTATATAGCTCTTTATAATTTACTATTACTACTACTATTAATACTACTACTTATTTATTTTTTCTTTTCTTTTTCTTCCTCCTCCTCTCCATTTTTTTCTTCATTCTCTGTTTCTTTTTTTTTTTTAATATTATTATTTCGATATTAGGGCGTGAAAATACAAAGAAACTTGACAATGTCTTTCTAGGAAATGAGATATATGAATTCACTCAGGGTCTGATTTTTATACACTTAATGTAGTCCTCTATTGCTATTATTGTGATGTTCCTTACTAGATATTGAAAGCATGCTTAGCAGAGTACATTAAGTATATAAAAATCACACCCTGAGGGAATTGTATATCTGCTTCCTAGTAAGACATTGTCAAGCTTTTCTTAAATCATGCCTTCAAGCCCTTACATCTAAATTACAAGTGAATAAGAAAAGTTAAAACTCTTCTTCTCCTCCTCCTTCTTTTCTTTTTTTCCTTCTTTCTTTCTTCCTTCTTATTCTTCTCCTTTTACTCTTCTTCCTCCTGCTTCTTGTTCTGCTCCTCCTCTTCCTTTTTATTATCATCATCATTATCATTATTATTATTAAAGGCTGCTTTTCATTTATTGTTAATCTTTATAAATATAGAATAACATTGATATATTTTATTTTTATTCTCTTTTATGTGCTAGAATTTTTAAAATAAGTACTTCTAAGCTAAAAACTTTCAATTGACATTACCTCCTTTTAATTTGGAAGGTAGTCCTAGGTTGATCAATTACAGTGGTATTAGGTTGTTTAGCTCTTTTGTCTCTGCTTATTTATTAGATATTGATCACATATCATTTACTATGTTTAAAAAATGTTATCGATATTGGACATATTCCATGTAGTTATTTTGGTTAATATTTTGTAATTTATTATTTTATTTACATTGTGAAATTGTAATTAAATATAAATTATTATTATTATTATTTCCTTGTTTGGAGTTATATTAATTTTGTATTGTTTATATATTATTGTAATAAATAAATGAATAATAATAATAATAATAATAATAATAATAATAATAATTATTATTATTATTAATAATAATAATAATAATTATTATTATTATTATTATTATTATTATTATTTGTTCACTTAGAAGATTAATAATAGATCATTGCACTGATATGCAAATAGGGATATGTAAGAGACTCATTTAAAGTTTTTAATTAATATTATTGTCTGATATGCATAGTTTATATATATATATATCATTTGTTAGATTCTTACTTTGTTTAAGCTATTGATATATATATATATACATATATCTTCTTTCGTTATTTTGCTTAACATTTTCAATTTACTATGTTTCCGTTTTCTATTCCTTATCCGTTATGTCAATCTGATATTTATGGAAGGCAAAAATCTTTGAAATGTTCTGTACCCTGTAGTTTGGAATATCATTTGGATTGTTATAATTCTGTTAATAACAAGGATTGTATTGAAACTGTCTTTGTACGTGATTATCTTAAAATTCATCCTAACAATGATGATGCCTCATCTCTTTCAAATCCATTTATTTCTCATTCACATCATCCTTTTGTGAATAATACAGTTAATCAGCTTAGTCCTGATCAAAATAAAGTTCCAGAGATTTCTTTTTGCCATGGTTTCTCTAAGATTATTTCCAATACATCATTGGTGATTAAGTGTTCTGGTCTATGCCAGAAATATTTTCATCTCTTTTGTACAAAGTTGTCTAAATCTGATGCTACTATTTTTCAAACAGATGATAATGGTTTTTTTTAATGTTATATTTGTAATAGTATAACTTCCAGAATAAAATTTCTGGTTTTTAATAAATGAGTTTATTAATGATTTCGTAATGGATAGGGTCTCAACTCTATCTATGGATAGTAATATCATAGGTTTAGTTTCTACACACAGTAAATGTAACTTGGTCAAACATATGGATTCTGACAGTCACATTTTAGTTACTGATTATGATATATTTACTGAAGAAAATTCATATAATTTGGTGACTAAAAAGAATTCTAATGAATATATTCAATTAGATTCGATTTTCAAATCTAATACTAAATTACCAGTTGCAGCAAAGACAGAGATTACAAATAGTGATTCTGGTCATTTAGATAATTGTTCTATATCAGTACAAATTAGAAAAACTGATAATGTTATAAATTCTAATGTGCAGGATGAATTGATTTCTAAAGCTAACTGCAGTCTTCCTTACGCAGCTAATTCTACAATTACATCCACTAACATGACTGAATCTTATCCTATTGATTTAAACAGTATGTCTGACAAACATTATCTCATGTCCTGAACATTTTATTTTAGAATCCCTACAATCTTTTTTTATTTTGCAAATACATACTTAGATTATTAAGATATCTCAACTTTGTAATAAGCCATCAAATTATTATTCTAATTCTAGCAAAAGTATTCAACATTTTCTTCTATCAAAACAATTCGTTTTTCTAAGAGTGATCCAAATAAATACAGGATTTTTTATAATAAAAACTTTTTTGTTCATATGTCTTAGCATCGGCTGGGAGGCGAACCCACAACAACTGTCTGCAACCAACTGCTTGCTTGCAAGGCGGCTGCGCTGATCTCTCGGCTAACAACGCTTAATACTGTTAACTTAAAAAGTGTTGCAAATAATATTAATTCAGAATCTACATCATTTACTAAGAAAAATAAAACTACTCGTGACACTGGAATAAAAGTGGTTAATTATCAAATAAATAATAGGGATGTTCTCTTTCCGAACAACATATTAGTAAAAAAGATTTTGAGGATAAAGCACAACTTGATTACGATAAGGGAAAATCTAATCTATCTTATAAAGGGAAGCCTTCTAGTTCCACTTTATCAATATATTATACTGACACCTCTTCTCCTCATTAATTTTCTAATAACAAATTATCAATTAGGTTGCCTAACAAAAAGTATTATTTAAATCATATACATAGTCTAACCCATAATTCTAGACAAGATGCAAGTAAATTTTGTAATAAAAATTGTAATAATTATTCTTCTAAATTTAGACAAAATATTTCTAAAGATGTTGGTGAGCTTAGATTGCAAATCTGTTTTTTTATAGAGGTCCTAATAATAGTAACCTTTCATATTTAACGAAAGATAAGAATAAATATAAACATCTGATTTCAATTTAGCAGATGTTAAATCTACTGATATGAAGAGATTTTTAAAAAATACACTTCAGGTTAAATTATAAATTTATTAAACGCACATTGATTACGTAAGTAATATTTAATGAGGCTATAACCTCGATAATATGCGTATAAAATGCGATAGTAGAGACCTCTACAGGTGTTTAACCACAAGCTTACGCTATGGAAGAAAAGAGGGGAACCCTCTTTACTTCAACCTACCTTCTATTTAAATAGGTGAAGCTGAAGCGGTTAGATCTGCGAGCGTGAAGCTATTCAATACTTCACTGATTAAGTCCACATTTCTTATTACACATTAATACTCGCGAAATCTTTTGATTTACAACGAGTCAATGGAAAGATTTTATATTTATAAATCTATTACAGTAATTTAAAGTTGTAATTATAAATTTATTAAACGCACGCATATTATCGAGGTTATAGCCTCAGTAAATATTACTTCAGGTTCAAGTAATATGTATTAAGATTATCATGTTTAACTCTAATATTAGTAGCTTTTTTGTTTCAATTCCCAAATATAAATTCGTTAAATTTTTATTTCATTCCGGGTTATACTTCGAACGCCTATTGATAGCATTTTATTCTCACAGTTTTAATTTTATATAGCATTGCAGAATCATAAAGTCTTTCAATTCTTAAAACAATGGCTAATAATTTTGCTGCTGGTTCTTCTAAATTACTCACTTGAGATAATTTTGGTATTGGGTGTTTTAGAATTAAGTCATCGTTCAGGAGAAATTTTTAAAAAATCTTGAAAAGTGCTCAACAGGTATTACCAGATTTTTTGCATGTTCCAGATAATTTTAAAATTCTATTTCTACAAGGAGGTGGAATGGGCCAGTTTCTTGGTATACCTTATAATTTAATGAAGACTGGGTGTACAGATTATCTTGTTACAGAAGGTTGATCAGATAAAGTAGCTAAAGAAGCAAAAGAGTATGGAAAAGTTAACTATGTTATTCCAAAGAGTATACAGAAATTTCTGATGAATCAACATGGTAACCTTTCCAGCAATGCTTCATACTTTTATTATTGTGGTAACGAAACTGTTCATGGCACTGAATGTCCATTTGCTCCTAAAATAGATGGAATTCCTATTGTTTGTGATATATCCTTAAATTTTTTAACAAGAGAAATAGATTTTTCAAAGTTTGGGCTTGTTTATGCTGGAGCTCGAAAAACGTAGGTGGTGCAGGATTAACAATTGTAATTGTAAGAGAAGATCTGATCGGTCATTGCAGAGCAGATTGCCCAACTATTCTAGATTATAAAATTCAAGAAGCTAATAATTGTTTATATAATACTCCAAAAGCAAGGCGGATTAGAAGCAATGAAAAATCGAAGCAGTGCCAAAGTCCAACTAATATCGAAAAGATTGTCGTAGTCGCATGAATATCCCTTTCAGAGTTGGTGGCCCGGAAGGTAATGAGGATTTGGAAAAGAAATTTCTTGATGAAGCAAGGAAATTAAATATGGTGCAACTGAAAGGACACAGATCTGTAAGTGGTATTCGGGCATCATTATATAATGCCATGAGCATAGAAGAAACAAAAGTGTTAGCTGACTTTATGGGTGATTTTTACAATGGAAATAAATAAATCACATAATAAATATTTATTATTTATAAAATAAATTCCCAAATATAAGCATTGGGAATTTATTTCTAATTATTTACGGCCTTCCCGTACTACATTAAAAAAAAATATGGTTCATTGACCAGTTCCTTAATATTTTCTGTTAACTTCTTTTGACAATATTATTTGATCAATATTACTTTTTTTCTTAAATATCAGATTATTACATCTGATTTTTGGACTCGTGATATTTCTTTTTTATTATTATTTGGCTCATAAATTAATATTTCTTGATTGATTTTATAATAATATTATTTCTAAACAAAAGAAAAAGAAAAAAAAAATCCTATGGGTGTTTTTTTTTCTTGTTTTTATGCCAATATTATCGGAAAGAGAATTAACTTAAATCAAATTAAAACTTTTTAAGTTCCGAAAACTATGATTTTATTTTTCTTACTGAAACTTGGCTTAATAGCCAAATTCATGATAAAACACTTTTGGATGATAGATATAAAGTTTTTTGTATGATAGATGTCATGAAGCAATCACAAGAGATGGGATTATTCTCATTGATACTAAAAAAGAGATTATTCACAGGTCTATGTTTTTAGATTTTACCTACTTTTAATCCACATGGTGTGAGGTTTCCCTTCATCATCATATTAAATTTTTATAGGGAAATATTTATATCAGACCAGCCTTATCTTTTTCTGACTTGGATGCTTTACTTTGTTCTTTTGGAGAATTTTTGGTTGATTATAAAATGAATGTTTTCATTACAGGAAACTTTAATATTTACCAGTTATTCAGTAATGCATCTTTTAATGTTTTTTTTTTCACTCTATAACCTAAGGCATATAGGATGTTACAATTTTTTTTTATTTTTTATTTTATTTAAAGCAATCTAATTCTTATTTAAATTCTCATAATCGAATATTTGATTATATTTTAAGTAATTTATCCGAGATTAAATGTTTTTGTGTTTCATCTCTGAGTTTTAAAACAGGAAAGGCTCACTATATTATTGCCACACCCAGCAAGCTAGAGTAATCAATGGATGCCAGAAGGCTTGTACGGTGATCATGTGATCTCTGAGTATTCCTGTTGATCTACATCACCCCCCCCCCCTATTGAATGCTTTGTTAGTATAAATTATTTTAGATCTTCTCTTCCTCTGAATATTAAAAGATGTTATAAAGAAGGAGATTATTTTGGTCTGTGGAAGGAAATTTCCAATTTTTATTGGAGCTCATTCTATTCCTCATCAGACATTGATTATAATATGGAATTATTTAATTATTTGATTTATATTTATTTGATTGATATTTATAATCCTAAAGAATTTTTGTGCTTTTCTAAAAATTCAGACGTTACCAAAAGTAAAACTCAAATGGATTATGGCTCCTCTTTGAGTGCTAGTGATTTTTCAATTCGTTTTTCTAAATTCTATGAAAATTCTCAATTGTCTTCGAAGTATAGATTACCTAATAAGTGTTTTAATGATAGTATTTCTATTGTTTGTTTCAATAATAACGATATAATTACTATCAAAGAACTGAAATTACATTCAAGTTTAGATTATGATAATACATCTTCTTTTATTTATAAAGGATGTGTGTAATTCATTGAACCCCCCCCCCCCCCATGATACATTCTTAATCGTTCCATTAAAAAGTGTATTTTTTCAACTCCCTTAAGCTTGCCAAAGTTATACCTATTTTTAATAATGGTACAAAAGATAATGTAAATAATTACAGACCTGTGTTGGTGCTTCATACAATTGCACACATATTTGAAAGGTGTATTTATAGAAAAATATTAATAACATAAATAATGTGTTAGCTCATGTGCAACATGGTTTTTTACCAGATCAACTAAAACTAACCTTTTAATAAAAACTGATCATATTACTAATGTTTTTGAGAATCTGTGCCATCTAGTTGTTGCCTATTATGATCTCTCCAAAGCATTTGACAAAGTTGACCATTTTATATTTTTCATAAAATGTACAAATTAGGTTTTCCTTATGATTTGATACTATCGTTTGAATCTTTTATTAGGAAAAGAATGGCTTATGTCAAATTTAATGACAAGTTTTCTAATCCATACTATTTCAATCTAGGAGTACCTCAAGGCAGTACACTTTCACCATTATTACTTAACAATTATTTAGCTGATTTAGGAGTAAATTTGGAATTTTCACAACTTTTGTGTTATACAGATGATTGTAAAATATTTAGGAATATTAACTTAATTACTGACTGCATATTTTTATAAAAAGATATTAAGAATTTTGTGAAATGGTGTAAAAATAATAAAATGGAGTTTATTATTCCAGAAAATATGAAATCTTTAACTGTCCTTATTATATTGAAAACCATAAAATAAGTTTGGTTGATGTACACCATCACATTGAAATTATGGTAAATAAAGCTTTTAAAATTATGGGTGTAATTTTAAGGCATGGTAGACAATTTACTAACTCTACAAAGCATAAATTCTTTCTCTCTTTAGTTCTGTTAATTTTGGAAAATTGATCTGTTGTTTGGAACCCACATTTCAAATAAGATATCAGAATTCAGTTAGTCTATAATAAATTTTCTAAATATATTGTTAAATAACCATTACATACTCCTATCTGTTAAAAGAAAGATTAGAAATCTTAAATGCTTATATAACCATGTCATTCCAAAAATGATTTAACAAACAAAATCTCTATTATTATAATTAATAATTGTTTACATAAAACATGCACATCTAATTTATTTTACAATAAAATTTGTCTCTCTAACCATTAAAATCTTGATCTTTGTTTCCTTTGACTAACACTTTTTTTCTCATGTGTCATAGCATCATCCGGGAAGCATACCCACTAACCCGGGACAACTGCTTGTAAAGCAGCTGTCACTGACCTCTCAACCATGACTACGACTTATAATCAAGATTTTATTAAAGAAAATATTTTTATATTAGATTTAAAAATTTTTTTTACTAATCTTATAGAAAATATCACATGTAGACATATTATAATTTCAAATTTATACTTGCTTATTTATATTGTTGGGCATTAATTATGGTACAATTCTGTAATTGACTTAATGCTGTAGGTTTGAATTATTATTATTATTATTATTATTATTATTATTATTATTATTATTATTATTATTATTATTATTATTATTATTATTATTATTATTATTATTATTATTATTATTATTATTATTATTATTATTATTATTATTATTATTATTATTATTATTATTATTATTATTATTATTATTATTATTATTATTATTATTATTATTATTATTATTATTATTATTATTATTATTATTATTATTATTATTATTATTACTATTATTACTACTACTACTATTACTACTACTACTACTACTATTAGTTTTAAAAGATTTTTTATTATTATGTCTATATTGTGATTACAAATTAAAAATGTTACATAATTTCTATATTCTGATTACATGTTAAAGAAATTTTACATAATAATTTATATATATATATAAAGGTAAACAAATGTTACATGAAACATAAAGAGAAGAAAAAAAATGGGGCATGAAAATTAATGAGTAAGCTATTCATATCATTAACGAAAATGATTGTTCAATTGATTAGAAAGTTGAAGACTTTCTCGAATCATTTTTGCTGTGAAACAAACAGGTTCCACTTCTGTTTCATTATCTTTTTCTAAATCTTCTACAGTATCTAAATTTATTACCAAACATTTTTCCAACAGGCATTTAAAGTATGGAAAATATAATGTATGTATTTAAAATGGGGAAATCCCAATTTTAAGTAAAATATGAACTTCTTTATCGCATCACAGAAAACCGCACAAAAAGATATTAAGAAGAAACATGAATCGCATAGCTTCAAAATCACATTAATAAAATTCACACAAAAAGAGACACTGGTGTATTACATATTCTTGGTCTTATGGTATTTAATATGTGGTATTTATTTACACTGCTATTAAAATTAATAGAGTAATAAATAAGGTCACCAGATGTCTCAATTTTTCAGGATTTGTCCCTATTTTTAATTACATCTTACAGTGTCTGCAAAATGTCTTTTTGTTGTATGTACTGATTTTCAAATAATCATAATTATTATTTGTCTTACATTAATAATTCATTGCAAAAATGATAGTTTTTGACCCTCTCTGTCCATTTCAGTCTCTACAGTAACATTATAAAAACTTTAAACAAATTCCAACACCAAAACAAAGATCGCTAATAAGTTATATGACTGGGTTATCAAGTTAGATGTGTTATCACATCCAACCTTACCTTGGAGCATGTACAGTTGGATTTTTGTAGGCTAAAATTTGAACTGGCTGCACCTGCTTTAATTGATTAGTGTAGTTTTACTAGTTCTTTGTTGATATTAATTTTCTATAGTGATAAAATTAATAGGAATATAATAACCCTTAAAAATAGACAACATACCAAAGAGGAAATGATGAATATACATAAGAATGAAGTTTTATAAAAAAAAAAAGGGGGGGGGGCATAATGCCATAAAAATGATTTGTCATTATGTCCTGATTTTTGATTGAACCATCCTAGTAATAAATACAATTAATGTAAATTATTTAATTTTAAGTATTTCTTGAAATTGTTGGCATTTTATTCAAAACTATCCACCAGCAGAAACCATGGACTCAGAGATTACACACGTTTGCTGTTTTTCCCCTTAAAAAAAGGCCCCATAGAATATGAACAATTACTTTTTAATCTTATTCGTTCATATTCTGTGGGGCTTTTTTATCTTTTGGGTCTTACCTAATTCCAAAAAAATAAGCTAATTTTTTGTTTTAATTTACAATATATACTAAACAATTATATTTTTTTCTTTTTACAACTTTTCTCAATAAGAATTTTTTCTGATTCATTTTTCTGAACAATTTGTTATTAGAATCTTTGTTTTCGTCATTCCATGTGGACACCGCGATTTTATTAGTGAATGATTTACCATTACTCATGTTTTCCAAAATATACTACTCTAAACATTATATATGTTCAGTCTATCTAATTCGTGTCACATTCTGGTCTCTCTGCTTTTGCAAATCTTGTACAAAGATTATAAATATAGTTTTACTATTAATATTTTATTTTAATTTTCTATTGTGAAATAATATTACTAGAGCTATTATTTATAAAACATACAAAACTTATTATGTATTAGATTCGTTTCTTTTAATATACTATTGCTTTTTTAAAAAATATGTTTATATACAATCAGTATCTTTTCACTTTTTAATTAGCTTCACTGGACTTCAGTATTTCTCATCTTTTCATTAATTGATAAATTATATGCATGTCTTGAATTCTTTATTTTTAATCCATTCACTGATATTACGTTGCATTGTTATCTTCATTATTCATTTCAAATAGTTTATGAATATACTTGATGATATGAAATCATCTTATTTTGTACCTTTTTCAGTTTTAAGCCATCTTCCAACTTTTTTACACAGTACATGATTACCATTTCTTATGCTTGCTCATAACTGCTATTAAAACAGGCAAAACTCTCCATACAGTAATGCCACTCTCCATACAGTAATGCCACTCAGCACAAGCCAGAGTAATCAATGGATGACAGAAGGCATGTGCATAAAATTCTTATCTAGTGCCCACTCATCCAATATCCACAGACTAGTTTCTAGCTTGGCTTAAAAGTATTGTATTTTCAGTTTTATTCCTATAGTTTTGTAGTTAAGTAGAGATAAAAGGTGTCTACTGGAGGGTTGCATTAGATCCTAAGATCTAGGTGCAGTACTCTCAGATCCAATGCTCCTCACTGACAAAATCTACAAGCTAAAAACTAATTTGGGGATATTGGATGAGTATGCACTAGATAGAGATTTTATGCACAAGCCTTCTGGCATCCATTGATTACTGTCTTGTACTGAGTGACACTACTGTGTGGTGAGCTTTGCCTGTTTTTTACACATTCTTATGTGTATTTTTACATCATCTTACATGTTCTTAGCAATAACAAACTCTCCAAACAAAAATGGTGATCATGTGATGTTTAGTTGGCACACATGTTCTTTACAAGATTCTGGAGTTATTATATTCTCTTTTGTTTACAATTCTAAAAAGTCTTCAGAAAGTTGACAAAGTCGATAAAAATGTCTGCACTTCAATAAAACCAAAAAATAATGTATGTAGTACATTTCATATTATGTAATAAAAGATTGTTCATCTAATAACTACTTCTCTATTTGAGTCTTTAATCTTTCAATACATATTAAGGCTTTAAATAGTCAAAATAAGAGTCATATATCACATGACCCTATCTCTTAAGCTTGTAAGTTATAAACAATGAGGATTGCTAATTCCTGACAGAGATATTTTAAGTGCTGGCTCTGGCTAGGCATTTATCATAAAGCTTGTAGAGGAATTGGCAATCCTCATTGTTTATATTAAGGCTTTGTCTCGATATTTATGTTAACTGTTCAGTAATTATCACATGTATTTTACTTCTTTTTTTGAAAACCAGTAGCAGCATGCATTTTTTCCATGCCATATTTCATAGCATGAAAACTGTTTGATGTAAATTATCATCATATCTGATCATTTTTTCAGATATTTCCAATACTTCTATTATTGTGCAGCTTAACTTTCTCTCTCATTCTGAATATGCATTCTAACTATTCCCTAAAATAATTTAGTATTTTTCCCAACATTCCATGTACCATTTTTTATGCTAAGTTCTTTTCCAGTTAGGAATATTTAAAAGCAGTAACCTATTTAATAAATGTTCTTTTTTTCTAGGACAGTTTAATTTTCTGTATTATTATTATTTTTTGTTTTTTCTATTTATTCTTATCATACATTTGTCATCCAATTCAATAATTACTTCAAAAATATATTAATTTTTAGATTTTTAAAAATATTGTTAATAAAATTCACTCAAGGAAATACTTTCAAAGCTTTTATTAATATATTTTTTATAGTGTTTCTGCATCATGGTATAGTATAACTTCAATTCACTTCAATTTAAATCCACTCTCTTACAGTTTTCTGTAGTGTTCATTTCCCACTTTTGAATTTTTTTCATAGTAAAAACTGGAGTTAATATAATATTGATTTATTAATTTACTTAGTCTCTTAATTTTTACAAGACATTGCTATATATAACTTGGGTTACTTTGTAGATTTGGTCACATGCCATTAAACAAAACAGTATTTAGTGATAACATTTGATCAATATTGTAAGCAGCATGAACAGAGATTAAATAGAAACTACAGAAAATAAATATATATCTATACATCATATAATTGAGCATTTTAAACATTGAATAATGGCCATGTGGTTCACAAGTTTCACATTAACTTACACATAAAACTAAAATTGATTGTAATAATTGTTCTGTATTATTTTTCATAATTTATATCCTTTCAGAAATCATTGCATCTTGTTAAAAGTGAATGAATGTGTAAGCACATTAAGATCCATGTATTTGTTTATATCTATTTTGTACAGCAATTTGTCTAATCCTTTGATATATTGTTTTTATTTTGTTAAAAATATGTTTAGATGTTGTCTGTGATTATTATTATATACAAATGGACATCTGTTACACCCTAGGGGGCAAAGGATTAATGTTGAAGTAGCTAAACTTTGCAAATGAGCTTATAAGACTGTTGATATTCTTATTTTTGTTGTTCAGTATCACTAGGATCATCATTGTAATTTTGTCCTTTTGCATGTTTTTTGTGATTTTTCATTCATTTGATGGAAAAAGTTTGTACTAAAATGGTAAAATATTTATGAGGAATGAATAGAAGTTGGCATAGCTGCCTTCCAAGCAGCTGGCCTGGGTTCACTTACCGGTCAACGCTTTGATATATGAAAAAAAAAGTTTGTACTAAAATAATATTGATTTATTAATTTAAAATAAAATCTGAAGATGTCAGTATCATACAAAAAATTTAATACTAACAATATGGAAAAAGTGCTGATTCATGTTTTGTTTGTCCTCGGCCCCAAAAATGCTTGCATTAGCTTTTGAAAACACTCATGCTTTTTTTATTTAGATTTTTGAAAATTAAAGCATATACTTTCCATAGTTTGTTTATATGTTTATGATTATTATTACAAAATATTTGAAATATTTATTTTAAGACAAAAGTATGATTGCACTCAGATATTATTCCAAAATATTTGCTTTTAGAAGAAGAGTAGTCAAGATAAATATAAGAATGAAAAGCAGGAAGCTGTAATTGGTTGAAAAAATAATGCTTTTATAATTACTGTTTTTTTTATCAAATTTTAAATAATTATAAGTGAAATTTAAAATTTTAAAACATAATTTCATTGCTTAATAATCACTTAGCATTAATTCATTTGGATTCTAGAAATGGATTTAAAACAATTTTTGTTTTATACTAAATGTATTTTTATTGGCAATCACATAATAACAAAACCATTTACTCTAATTAGATATTTTAGTTTATTAGTTTTTTTTTTTTATATTTGCAAACTTAAATTAAAATATTATTCTTAAGAATGTTTTTCATTTGTAAACTTATATTTCTAATAAATCAAATAAAATTTATTGATACATAATATAAAATAAAATTTAATTTTAAAGTAAAATGTTAAAATATAATCTAAACAAAGTCTATAAGGCAAAAGAAATGTTAAAATGTTAATGAATTTTAAAATATGGACAGCTTCTAATTGATCTATTTTAAGGATAAATTTGTGAAGCATAAATTACATTTTTAACTATTATTATTTTTGTAAGTAATACATTAGTAACATTGCTTTAAGTGTTAAAATTTTAAAAATAATGTGAGAAAAGGGTAGTAAATAAAGCATTGTGTAACAGTAGTAAAGTGAATCGACAATTAAGTATTATATGATAATATGTGCAGAGAGAGCTGATAGGAAAAAAATATATAAAGAGGATTGGGTTACTGCCAGGGAGTTTGAGACTAGGAGATATAAAGTTCTGAAGAAGATTGCTGGGGCAATAAAAACTGTAAACTGTAGAAAAGGGTGGTAAATAAAGCATTGTGTAACAGTAGTAAAGAAAATGGAGAATTTAGTATTATATGGAAATATGTGCAGAAAGAGCTGATAGGAAAAGAAAATATAAAGAGGCTTGGGTTACTGCCAGGGAGTTTGATATAAAGTTTTGACGAAGATTGCTGAGGCAATTGAAACTGTAAACTGTAGAAAAGCGTGGTAAATAAAGCATTGTGTAACAGTAGTAAAGTGAATGGACAATTTAGCATTATATGGTAATATATGCAGAGAGAGATGATAGGAAAAGAAAATATAAAGAGGCTTGGGTTATTGCCAAGGATCCACATACTATTAATAGAAAAGATTCCTGTGTTCCATTATCAAAAAAATGGAACATCTAATTTACATACACTTTATTTACATATTGATCTTCACCAACTATATATGCATATTTTAATGAAGGCAGTTCAATTTAGCACTCTGATTTTGGCAGCAACCTGCAGAAAGCTAACTCAATGCTCTTGAGTCTTATCGTATTCTCTGTCATAATTCATTAATATTTTTATATTGATTCAAAAATATAATTTTTTGAATATAATTATTTGACATATATTTTTTCAAAATGTATTTAATATTAACTTTACAATTAGGTTTTCAAAATAATTTACAAATACCCACATGTGTACTGAAATTATTATTCATACTATCATTATTTTTTGAAAATATTGCATGTACAAGGTTTGATATGAAATATAAATGCTAGGTATTATAGTTAGCATTAATTGAAACAATTTTATATGCATTCTGGTATATACGGTTACAAAGTATTTACCCTTTTTATTATACATTCTGGTCTTTTAACAAAAATGAAGAATATGCTTAAAGGTATGAAGAGAGTATACATGAGTTATAACATGAAAGTGTGTGTATGGGCTATGATATTTTAACTTTATATTTTAGTCAGTATATATTTTTAAAAATTGTGTGTGGTAAAATGTGTTATAGAAGTATTTCAAATTTATTATCATAAAGTATATTTGACAAAGGAAATAAACTAGTGGTGATAAATAAAAATTTCTAGGATTACTATGAAAATAATAATAAATATATTCTAAAATGTAATGTTATTTATGAGAGTAAGAAAAGAGTGAATGTTAATGTAAAAATAAACAACTAATCATGATCTCATTTGTTATATCCAAAAACAACAAAACAAAAGTATCATATTGGTGATAATAAAGGGTAGACTATTTGTTTTGTAACATGAGCTCAAATGTGGATAGAAAAATATTTAAGGGGAAGATTGGATTATATTATTGGTCCAGAGGTAGTATAATAATAGATGTTGAAGACACACTAGGGAAAGATGAGTTGAATTTCCAAGATAGGATATAAAATATCATCTTAAAGAAGTAATTAAATAATTGAATAGGATTAATCTTTGTGATATCCATATAGTTTATCAGAAAAAGATGGGAGGATTTTCTGCAAAGACATGAGTATTGCATATACCATAAGTGCTTTCTGAATAAGCCGGGGAAAAATTGGGGTAAGATCATGAGGAAAATGATTACCTGCCAAAGTATGACATCTCATAAATAAGGAAAACCTCCATCCTTCTATTAAGATATAGTATTTTTTATAAAATCAGTTTCTTATCTATGAAGTTGTCTGGTAAATAAGAATAGAGTAAGCATCAAAAGTTTACTAAATATTTTAAGAATGTCATAGTTTTTCTTCCTAAGTTTTGACAGATTAGCTTAAAAGTAGTAAGACCATATATAAAACAAATACTTTATATTTGAATAAAATCTGAATGAATTATTATATGAATAATGATACCTGAGATCAAAGACGAACAGAAAATATATAAGTATTTGATAGAGAATGAATGTATAAAATGAATTACATTATATGAAAAAGCACCCTTAATTTCACATCATTTTGAATACATTATAAATATTGTTTTTATTATTTATTGTAACATTACCACAGCAGCAATAATTTTTGGTTATAAGATTATAGTGCAATATTTTTATACAAATTTTGAATAGGAAATATAATTTAAATATAATTTTATTAAAATATTGGGAGTTACAAAAATATAAGGTAAATAGAGAAAGATGACCAAGAAGATAACCACTAGATAACTCATGAATTGTAAAACTCGATAATATTAGTATGAAAACATACATGATGGTAAGAAGAATGAACTTATTATTTTAAAGAATTAGATACTGAATATGGGAAAGATTAAATGTATAGAATAATTATTATGTCTATCTGTGCTGAATGTAAATAATTTTATTGTAAATTTATAAACAGTTAAATGATTATTTTGTTAATAAATTATTTAACATAAAGTGTATAGCTGTTTGTTGTTCATTATTATTGTTATAAATATTTTAATTTTAATTTTGTATTAGTAATTTCATTGCATTTCAGAGTCATTTCCATCACAAGGGCATATCAATAACGCGCATTATCCACACAGAATTATATATAGCATATATTGATTACATGCTTTATTTGAAGGATTATATTTAATAATTTATAATTGACACATTAATTATAACTATAATAAAGGGTGTTTGTAGTACTTCATCTTTTTAATAGATATAAAAGAATCTTGAAGATTAAAGTACTATTAAGTATTACAAAATGGAAAGCATATAATAAAAATTAATGGTATGTTTTAAGAGACACATTCTGATTGTGTAATCTAATTTTGAAATAGTATTTTATATCATAAATTTAGAAGTATTATATTATTTCAGAGTACAGGTTACTGACCAAATATATTTTAAGGTTTGTAATTCTGAAGGATCTAATTACAATGGATGAATGCTAAGTAAGAAATGTATTTCATTGAGTTAGACTGTATAGATAATAACTGTATAATAAAGCTTTTGATTAGAATAAAAATGAGTATTGTATAGTGTTTCCTGAAGGTTTGTGACTATGGTATTGTAGTTGTATTTATATATTGGACTATTTGCATCATCTAATATGCTTATTGAATGGCTTTAGAAAAATTTAACTTTATTTAAATATTACAAATACATCCAACTGTTACTAATAGCACATCAAACAGGTTAGTATAGTGATTGTTATTAATATAAGTAAAAGAATAAATTTCCAGAAAGTAAATTAAATTATTTAAATGAAGGTAATGAGTAGATATTCAGTGTTGGTAAGCTTTATTATTACAATTCAAAACAAAACAACACTCTCCATATAGTAGTGCCATCTTTTCTTAAAAAGAGCAATCAATGGATGCCAGAAGGCATGTGACAGTTAGATTTATTATTACAGTTAGATTAATTTTCAAATAGGAGGATAATCAATGTTTGTAATGGTGTGATTTTATTTAAATGATTGTATCCTACTAAAATCCCTCTTGCGATTTAATTATTTAATTATTAATCTAATTGTTACATTATATTTTAGAATAGAATAATTATGGTCCCTGAGATAGCCATAGGATAATATTAATTCTTGTAATTTAATGTCAGATTTGTTTTAATATTTTTATTTTGAGGTTTTTAAATTATAGAAGAGTAGTTAAAGCATTGTTTCAACGAAATATTATATTAGTCATTGTTCATTGTGAGGATTTTCATAATGATTATAATATGATGGTAGTAGGATAATTTTTACAATAGGAATGCCATTGTGGAGTGTATTTTATATACTTCTCAATGTTAAAACCTCTATGTTGTAATCGTCCCTAAAGTCTATTTTATATTTTGATGTATCACAAGTTTCAAGCCCTATAAAGAGTCTTATACTTTATTGTTATTATATTTGATTGTTAATTATTGAGCTAGTAACATAGAGGTATAAAGAGAAGGTAGGGTAGAGGTGTTGAAGAACCGGAAGGGAAGATTACAATATATATATATCACAACATGCGTTTTAACAATCAAGTGATACATCCTTATTATACAGAACTTTATCAGCAATTTCTCTAACTCACTTTCTTTTGAAATATCTAAAATTATTAATTATGTGATAGATTTCCTGAAGTTTTTCAGTCTTCTATAGATTAAATTGCCCGCACATATTTTTTTTAGAATGTGTGGTATTTCCATAATTATTGTTATAAATATATTAAATAATCTCCCACACCACATCATTTAAAGTAGTGGTGGGGAACCTCTGCATGGTAAGCCAAGTCCAGCTCTTCAAAACTCTCATTCCGTCCTCCAGATATTTTCAACTACGTATATAAAATGGATCTATAATAAACTTCTATTTAAACACACGTGCAGTGCAAATATTGAATTAAGAGTTAGTAAAATAAAACATTTATTTTTTCAAACACCTTTTTCTGTTTCCAACCTTTATAATATTTCTACCTTATTCTATCAGAGGCCAACTAAGTAAATTGCGATCAAAAATATTAAGGCTAATTTTTAAGTCGATTATTTGGTGTGGCTCGCGAATGAGATTATAAATATCCAAATAGCCCTTGGCGCAAAAAAGATTCCCCACCCCTGATTTAAATGCTTATTATAGGATGCTTCTTTATAAAGATTATTCCACACTTAATATCATTCTTGTTTTTAATAATTACAACTTTTTTTTTTATTGATAAAATAATTTTCATGGCAAATGCTAAGTTTTTATTGCTACTTTAAATTATAGTTTCTACATTTATTTTAAATGCTTTAATATTTTATGAACTTTTTAGTAAAATGCTGGAATTTTTTGTTCATTTCGACTGAGTAGCTGTTTTTAATAAAGTGTATGTTATATTCTTTTTGATTTTTTTAAAGTATCACCTAGTTTTAAAAGTTTTTAGTATTTTAAAGTAATTTGTTAAGTTCTAGTTTAAATTTTCTGGATTATTTTAGATGCCTAGAGAAATGAAATATTATTAGCATATATATAGTGTATTCTATTAAAAAAAGTGACGGCTTTTTTTGTTCAAGCTATTTACCACAAAAGTTTTATGTTTCGATATGAAGTGTGACAGAGGGTATTATATATTTGTACAGTGTATTCCATACTATTTTTGCAATCGTTACGTATTACAAACCACTTGAAATAGTTAAGATTTTACTTCATTAACGCTTAAATAAATTAATATATACATGTGCTCTGCGCACATTTAATGAAGCTATTAATAAATTGTCAAAATTTTTACTGCTAAGCGCTTTCGGGACAGTTTACAGTCCCATATTCATGGCGAGTTATTCTGTTAATAACTGTAAAACTATGCAAATTTTATGCAAATTTATATGCAGATGTTACGTGGACCATTTACGAGATAGGGAATAGCAGGCCTCTCTTCTGTTGATTGCCGATGGGTCAGCCGCAATGAAGTAAGCTTCCCTAACTTTACGTTTGGTGTCGTTTATTTCAGAGCAAACGACACTGGCTGTGGTAGGTAGAAAAGCATGTCCAGAGTTTCTTTCGTGTTCGACAAAAATCAAATTACCTTCATACTTTGTTTACCATTACAATAAAACCAAAACAAAGTATGAAGGTAATTCGATGTTTGTCGAACACGAAAGAAACTCTGGACATGCTTTTCTACCTACCACAGCCAGTGTCGTTTGCTCTGAAACAAACGACACCAAACGTAAAGTTAGGGAAGCTTACTTTATTGCGGCTGACCCATCGGCAATCAACAGAAGAGAGGCCTGCTATTCCCTATCTCGTAAATGGTCCACGTAATATCTGCATATAAATTTGCATAGTTTTACAGTTATTAACAGAATAACTCGCCATGAATATGGGACTGTAGACTGTCACGAAAGCGCTTGGCAGTAAAAATTTTGACAATTTATTAATAGCTTCATTAACTGTGCGCAGAGCACATATATATATTAAACCACTTGAAAATATTATCGCAATTTATGTCTTCACTTTGCTACGGGCACACTTTTTTATTTCATCCGTTCATCTCACATGTGGTTTCTTTCTAGGTCTTTTACAACCTCTTGAAATCCAGTTTAAAATTGCAAATTTCCATCTATTATCATCTACTCTACCAATATGTACAGCCCAACTCCATTTGAAGTTTGGGTTATCAGTTTTTCCCAGTTTAAAACAAAAATTAATGCTAATGCACTGATTCATTGTAGTTAAGATGTCACATTTCATGTTATAACCCACGATCCAGATACATTAGCACCTTTAAATTTTGTAGTGAATAACTAAATTATGCTGCTATCTAATCCATGTGCTTATTCCTTGACAGCACTTCAGACACCTTGGAGAGAGAACCAATCACCATTTCACAATTTATTTACCTAGCTTTCCATTAACATGATTTTCATTTCATTAATTGATTATTATTTTCTTTGAGAAGTATATTAAGCCATTTTGATTTTGAAATACATACTTTTTGTTTAGACAAAATATAATTCAATTCTGATTGCCTTTTTTTAAACTTCTATATCCATTTTTACTTTGATTGTTTCTTTAAAAAAACATAATTTACAGCGTTTCTTTTTCTATAAACTTTCACACCTATATTTATTTTGACTTCTTATCCAAATTTTAATTACTGCAATTTTGAAATGTTAGTTGTTACTAAAATAGTCTACCTACCATAAGACTGTAGTAATATTTTAATTTATTTTACTTTTTTAACAATCAATTATTATTTATTTTGATAGATTCCAATTTTTGATTATTACTTATAGTTTATGACTTTATGCATATATAAAACTGAATTACAGCTATTCAAAATTATCAATTCTAGATACAAGTAAATCAAATTTTACTAGTTGTGATTCTACTGCAGACCTCTGTTAACAAGAAATGAACAGAATGATAATCTATTAATGAGTTGTTAAAAGATTAATAATTTATTGAAAGTTTTGATATTAGCATGCTAAAAACTTAAATGGTTAGGGCTTGCATGAAATGTCAATCAACAATGGTTATGCTGGCCTTCTTCACCATTTTTATAAGAATATATTAAAAACACTGATTTATTTTACTATTGTTATGTAATTTAACTGATATATATATATGTAGGCAGGTTTAAGTTTGCTCTCTGGCTATTATTGTTCTGGATAACTCTAAATAAAATGATCTAGATTATGGTAATAAGTGGATCCATTTTCTTGCTGTAAAAAGTTATTGAACATGATCGCTAGAGGGCAGTTCAATTATCATTTAAAATAGACTTGGTAAATTTCATGATATTATATTTATTCAATATTAAAACATTATTTATCATTATATATATATATACAAATTTATTAAGAATAATATAAAAAAACTGAACGAACAGATTGGGTACACTGGCAAGCTATGAGTTCTTGCCATTATATTGGGTTGTCTAGTTTACTATCCAAAAATAAAAGCTTCAAATTTATTTTGGCAGTTTTAGAATTATATTTACAATATAAGTTTAAAATGTATAAATCTTTTACAGTATATTGCAAATGAATTATTTATTTTAATTAAAAAAAAGTATATCAATCATTGGTGGCCTAGAGGTTAGTGTAACTGCCTTCCAAGCAGCCGACCCCATTCACTTCCCAGTCAACACATTGACATATAAAAAAAGGATAATTTTATGATAATATTCAAAAAATCATTTTCTAGAAAAAAATGTGTTATAGAAATTGTAAGGAAAAGATAATTGCATATATAGATTTCTAAAACATATATATTATCTTTTACTTTTTAATAAAACATGATTGTGGACATTGGAAGTGGGGGAAAGCATGCTATTGACCACTAAGATGCACTTTGATCTATCATATTTTTGTAGTCCAAATAAATACATATTTTAACAATTTATATTATTTCATCTTAACTGAAAGTATATAATGATGCACATATAAAAATGCATTATTAGGAAAAGGTAAATGACTAAAAATGAAGATTATCATGAATTTACCTATAAAAATTTTGGGGGTTGGGGGGGGGGAGCATATTTATACAGATTTACAGACACTTGTAAATGAGTATGGCCATTTCAACATGAAGGGGGGGGGAGTATTCTATAAATGAATTTTGCCATGACTACAAACTAAAAACCACAAAAACACAAACATGTACAGCATGGTGAGCCATATTTGTCTTTGTTTGTTCTTTTGTGTTGTTGTCATTTAATTTCTTCAGCAGAAAATTTTTCTTTCTGAAATACTTCAATAGAATGAATAATTGTGTCTCTTCAATATATTCTATGCCACATCTTTCCAATGAAAACAAGCAATATTATGTTCCATTGAAATGTCTTTGGTTAATCCTTACAATAGATGTGGTTTACCTCTTCCATAAAAAGCATGCTCATGTTCACCATTAAAACACCCATGTAGGAAGTTTTGCATGATTCATTTGTTTTTCATGGCTAATCAAATGAAGGGGTAATTTTACAATGGTGGACTTCATAATGTCAGATCTAGGAAGTTGAAAAATACATGAATTGTTTTTATGATCTTACCATTGTATTTTTAAAATTTTATGAAGCATTCCTAAAGGAAACTTTTTCATATCTTCATACTGCATCGTAGAGTGTTCAAGTCTGATGCTGACACAATAAATTAGGGAAAATAACTTTACATGTAGGCAACTTAATTGCCATAAATATTTCCTGTGAGATGAAATATTTTTTAATTCATTAAAAATAGTAGTCGCACATTATATTATATTTTAATATCTAAGTCCACCATTCTACATATAAAACTATGAAGTATGAAGGTATTTAAACTGACTCAATTTCTCAAGTATTGATAACCATCGAAATTAAAAGTAGCTGGGAATTTTAATTCCAACACTGGCTGATAATGACATTTTTTGGATGTTAATTATTAAGCCAAATATTTTATATGTTACATTATAAACATTAGGTACATTCTACAAACTATATTGTGAACTGATAAATGTAGCAATATCATCAGCCTATTGTAAATCACTAAACATCACATGATCACCAGAAACTAGTCTGGGGATATTGGATGAGTGGCACTAGATAAAGATTTTATGCACAAGCCTTCTGGCATCCATTGATTACTCTGATTGGCACAAGGTGGCACTACTGTATGGAGAGTTTTGCCTATTTTAATAACATATTGTAAATCCAGAATCCCAAGTAGATTTTTTTAATAAAATCAAATTAAATATTCCAATCAAACCTGTATCACATCTTTATTCTTGTTTCATTAAGTCATCTATAAATAATTGCAAAGATCACTATCATAAAAATTGAAAACAAGGTTGAAGAAAGTCCACTTCTCAGTTTAACATAACTTTTTATTTCAAATACCTTATATTTTCATTTATAGTAATAACATTTCCTCTCATGGCATTATATATAGAATCCATATGGATAATCAATTAATTTCAAACAATGCCATAGACTTGCTTTATTAACTGAATCAAATGCCTTGACTAAATCAATAAAAGAAATATATAAATCACTCTTTTGTTCACATTTGTTTGGCATTTGCCTGACAACAGATATAAAAAAGAAATGTAAGTAAAATAAATATTTTCAAGATGCTTAAGATTAGCCTATATAATTGCATTTAGGTGTAAAGATAAGACAACCATTCTTATCTTTTCAAAATCTTTATCTTGTGATTTGGATTGAGAGTTCACTTATATTTAAAATCACTAGTTGAACATCATAGTATAATGCATATGTAGAGGTTTGATTATATTCTCTTTAGAATTACAGCTTGACTCTATGCTAGTAAAAAAAAATATTATTTACATTATGTCTGTAGTACTTCTTGATTCTCTAAAAACATATTGAATCTCTGGTAGCCATACTTCTATGATTCAAAGCAATTTATTCAGCCAAATCCTTGAAAGTATCTTTGCTGTAGGGGATAACAATGATGTTCTATGACAATTATGCCAATCTTGTTGATTTTATTATTAAAAATTTGACCAATCAAAATATACTTAAGATCACTGTTTATCTTCAAGGGTCTATATATTTCTTAAAAAATTTAATATTTTTAAAGGTAATACATTACTGCATATTTGAAAACTCTCATGGTGCATCATCAGGACTTATTGACATACTTAAATTTTACTAAATATAATGACTATATCTAAAGTTATATAGAATTAAAAATGATAAATAAGTATTTAATATTAAATCAAAATTGATTGCTGTGAATAAATGCTTCTATAGTTTTATGAACTAGTCACACACATGCATATATATATATATATATATATATATATATATATATATATATATATATATATATATATATATATATATATATATATATATATATATAAAGAGCCTGCTTATGGTTGATTTCAGAATAGCTTATAGTTCCCCTGAAATTATGTTAATATATATAATTTATGTTCTGCATTATAGTATATCAATAAATTGAATTCTTGTCATATGATCAAAGGTAAAGTACTGGTGGGTACACTTTGTATTTTTTCATTTCTTGATGGAGTTGTATTAGTTTATATATAACGTGCTGAAAGTTTTCAGTAGCTGCCACATAAATTTGATCTATATTTGAGCTATCGTAAATTATATATAAATTTATTAACTAAAGATTAATTTAATATTAAGGTGTGGCTAAATATGAGGCTCAGCCTTTCCCTCTGATTAGTTATAGTGATTTTAGAATATCCTATAGTTGTCATGAAATTATGTTAGTATATAGAAATCGTGCTATGTGTATCAATACATCTATAAATGATATGCTTATATACCATCTAAGCTAAAGTATAGGTGGGTAATTCTATATTTATGTTTATATATAGTTAGTTTACATATAGCTCACATGGGTTTTTCAGTATATCTGCATTATCACAAGTATATTCGAGTTATCAAAATGTTACATTTACTTCGTAGTTTTCAACATATAAAATTTAACATGTAAACCATTTTGGTATTGCATTAATTCAAAACATCATTTAATTAAGTGAATATCTGGTCAGCACTCAATTTAAGATCATTAAAATGTTTTTATATACATATTTATCAAATATTTAATTTTTTTAAAGCTGACTAAAAACACCTATTTGTAAGCATGAGTCAGTTCATTATACAGCACAAGGCTCCTGGAAAACAAAAATACAGAAAAAAGGAGGGACCCTTACATCTCATATCTACCACTCTAACTCTCTATTTCTTATCTAGAATATTCATTTGACAGGTATTGATTAGGTTTTTAAAAGTTCTTAAATTCCCTCTTCCAATTATTTTACAAGTAAAAAAAAAAAAAACATTTAAACCTAAACAAAGAAAGAACATTTCATATTTTATCACAGCTCTCACCAAAAAGACATTCTATTCTGGAAAGAACAAAAAACACTATCAAAGAAAATAAAGAAAAACGCTGAGATTTTTATTTCAGAATTTCCTCCCCGCGGTGGTTTTTTATTAATTCTACATTATTAAAATTTTATAATTTTAAAATAACTCTCATGAATATTAAGTAGTTACTTTTTTAAGCTAAGTAAAATAAACTTACCTCTTTGTAACAACAAAATATTACAGAGTCTCCTAGTATAAATACATATGTAGTAAAGTAAATCACAATATATATATATGTGTGTGTGTAATATTATAATTCGATGTTTGTATTTCTACAAATCAATATACATAATCATATAATTGAATATTTATAAATACAGTAATTAGAAACATGTAAAGTATAATTTTAAAATTTTTTATCCATTTAGGAGTGCTTTTGACTATCCTCATAGTCATACTCATAGTCTTTGTCAACTAACCCTTTGAAAGTCTAACCTTCCCACAATTCCATGATATTAATGTTTGCTGCCTGTCTGCTGATTAAGTCTTGTTTGTATTTGTATATTAGCATAGCTTCCTTTATTTTAAGGAAGCTATGCTAATATACAACTACAAACAAGACTTAATCAATAGTCAGGCAACCTTTCAAAGTGTTAGTTGTCAAGGACTATGAGGATAGTCAGATAGTCGAAAGTGCTCCTAGATGAATAAAAATTTTAAAGTTATACTTCGCATATATTCAATTATAAGATTACATATATATTGCAAGAAAATCAAATCATACATCACATGACTTAATTTAATAGCTTGTACTACAAATGCTATATATAATGAGCATAAATAACTCTTAATGTAGTGCCTCACTGATGACAGACAGCAGCTAGAAACTGATCTGGAGATAGGGATATTCAGAAAAGCTTGTTAAGAGTTATTCACACTCATTATACAATATATATATAATCTGTTTTTTATGATCATGATAGAAATTGTAATTTTAAATTTAATTTTGATATAAATAAAATAAAAATTTTAGGCCAAGAGGGAGATAATGAAAAAAGAAAAATTAAAGAGGCAGTTTTTATTAGTAGGTATAAAAATACGATAATAAACAGACAGTCAGCAAATGTTAGGATTAATGAATTGTGGGATATTTAAATCGACATGTGTTTCCGGTTGGTAATAGATGATTCCATTTTGAAAGTTGAGTTGAAAATGATTATGAATATAATTGAAAATATTTCTTTATGTGTTTTTATTGAGTTTTTATTTATATTATATTATAAATTGTTTACCGTTGTTTGGAATATATTTAAGTTTCGTTATATATATATAATGTTAAACACAATTGTTTTTAAATGGTAAATGTCATTACAATAAATAATACACATTCCCACACCAGTATGTAATAAGAAAATGGAATCACATTCCTATTGGTTCTATTTGTACATAAAGAAGATTGTCTTCAATAATTATGACAAAAAGTGTGAAAAAATAAAATGAAAAAATATATATACTTATATGCCTTAAAAAATATATCCACAAATACTGTGAGAAAAATTTGGCAAACAATATTTTTCTTAGTTGTTCATTATTTTAATTTATTATAAATTATATTTTAAAATTGAATCCTTTTATCTGCCTTCAAACATTAGCCATAATGAACATATTTTATAAACAATGCATCACATGTCAAATAAAAAAATTCTGCTGTTCATATTTTAATGATACTTGTACATAATTTGTAATTAATAAAGTTTCTTTTAGAAAAAGATAAATAAATGAAAAAAAAAAATTATTATGTTAAATAAAAATCTGTTTGAGCAATATAAAATCAATAAAATAATTGATTGATTAGCATTCCCACTCTCTCAAGTATTGAAATCAATCTTTGTATACACAGAGATCCAATGAGAAAATGATCTTATTTTTTTTGTTGAAGAATTGGCGAGTTTTTTTGTTGAAGAATTGGCGAGTACTGATATGGGAGTATATATTATTTACTAAGCCAGCATTAACTATTTGAAAATGATTGTTTCCACCATTATTGTTTAAAGGGTTTTGATTGTTATTCATACTGTTATTGTTTAAGTGTTGACTACATTCATGTATTTACATTGTATACCTATTTAGCCTTGGGTATTATTAGCTTTATTACCTAAATAATATATAGTTGAATTGTAGTTTGAAAATTATAATTGATTATTTGTAATTATAAATTTTATTAAACACACATTATTATATTAAGTAATATTTACTAAGGTTGTAACCTTTAGAAATAAGCGTCTGAAAAATTCGAAGGTAGGGACCTCTACAGGTCTTAGCCACATGCTTTCATTAGGAAGAAAAGAGGGAAACCTTCTTTACTTCAACCTACTTTTATATATGAATAGGTGAAGCTGAAGTGGTTAGATCTAAAAGTGTGAAGCTATTCAATACTTCACTAATTAAGTTCACAATTCTTATTATACATTAATACTCGCAAAATCTTATGATTTACAACGAGTCAATGGAAAGATCTTATAGTAAGAAAACTATTATGATAATTTAAAGTTGTAATTATAAATTATATTAAATGCACATTATTATATTAAGTAATATTTACTAAGGCTGTAACCTTTAGGAATAAGCGTCTGAAAAATTTGAAGGTAGGGACCTCTACAGGTCTTAGCCACAAGCTTTCACTAGGAAGAAAAGAGGGAAACCTTTTTTACTTCAACCCACTTTTATATATGAATAGGTGAAGCTGAAGTAGTTATATTTTCTTACTATAAGATCTTTTCATTGACTCATTGTAAATCATAAGATTTCGTGAGTATTAATGTATAATAAGAATTGTGGACTTAATTAGTGAAGTATTGAATAGCTTCATACTCTTAGATCTAACCACTTCAGCTTCATCTATTCATATATAAAAGTAGATTGAAATAAAGAAGGTTTCCCTCTTTTCTTCCTAGTGAAAGTTTGTGGCTAAGACCTGTAGAGGTCCCTACCTTCGAATTTTTCAGACGCTTATTCCTAAAGGTTACAGCCTTAGTAAATATTAATTGATTATTTGTTAATCTGCTTTCAGAATGTGTTATATTTATCTATTTAGTGAGGTTTATTTAAAGTTCTTTGAATTAATAATGTCATTCTTTGTAGTCAAGTTGCAATCTTTAATGTCTATACAAACATATTAGATCATATATAAAGATGCAATTCCACCTTTATTGTTTAAGAGGTTGCCTTGACAACAGATTAAGATTGTTGATTGTTATTGATATTGGTACTGTTTAAGTGTTGACTGCATTCATATATTTATAAAGATTATATAAAAGTTTCATTTGATGTTTGTTGAATATTTTATGTGTACATTAAATCTAAAAAAAAATTAATTTGTCACTATAGGCATAAAGATGTACGCTTCTGATTCTCTGGTTACAAGATAAGTAAATGTGTTCATGCAGTACATGCATGATGAAAGAGGATACTATGTTTTTTCTGTGCTGGTGAATGATTGTGATACAGCGGACCTGAAATAAGAAATTTGTAGATAAAAACCATAAAAAAAAGTGAAAAAATCTTTCCAATGCTGTTTCGCCTTATGAAGGGTTAGCTCTATTGAAATAATTGAATTAATTAAAACATTTTGAATTATTATAGTTTTGAGTGTTAAAAAGAATAGAAATAATGTTAATGAGAGTTATATTTAGTTTATAAACATGCATCTACTAATTGCTAAATAAATTATCTCTCTGTCATAATAATTTTTATTAATTCTTTAAATAATAATAATTTTTGTTAACTTATTTAAAGTTAGAAACAAATTCGTTTTTTTTAAATAAAGTATTTTATAAATAAATAATTTCTTGTTCAAACTCATAATTATCCACCTGTAGTAATTAATTTTCAAAAAATCTCTCTTATGTAAGAAATATTATTTTAGTAGATCACATTAAACATATGAATTAGTTCATTCTAATATTCTATTTCCGACTAGAGTACATATTGCTGATGCTTACAAAATTTTCAAATTATTTTCTTGCTACTTATTAAGAAATATTGAATCTAGCAGACATTTTACTTTTTTTGTTATCCAAGTCAATGATACAAATACTAAAAAAAAAAAAAGATACGAATTCTAAGGTTTTAAAAACAATTTTTGTGTATTGTTATCAATATATATATACATATGTGTGTGTGCGTGCGCTTTGTACACAGATAATGAAGTTATTAATAGTGCTTGAAAATAAATAATATTACCCAAATGTTACTGCCAAGCATTTTTGGGATAGTTCATAGTCCCATATTCATGCCTACTGGAATTTATTTAAGAACTATAATGATGTTATTGCAAATTTTATGCAAATTCATGTGAAGATGCTACATAGACCATTTTCAAGATAGAGAAAAGCAGGCCTTTCTTCTATTGATGGCTGCAGGGTCACCTACTATGTAGTAAGCCTCACTGACTTTGCATCTAATGTCATTTCTGTTATACAGTCGAACTATAGATCAGTAATTTTATAATTTAATAACTTTAGTTAGTTCTAATTGGAAATGTCTTTGTTTTTTTGGCAAAAGGAGAAATGTAGGTACTAGTATAGTAAGTGCTCTACACTCATTTTTTTTCAGTTTCTGCTTTTATTCACTATGTGATGCAACAGATGTTATAATAAAAAATCTATTGAATAAACTGAAGATTAGGTTTACTTTACACATATACCTACTTAAATAGCAAATAGTGGAATGTAGATTTTTATAAGATAATCTATAAAATATATATGTAAATATTGGAACATAGATTTGTATTTTTACAACATTTATCTGTATTTAAAGAAAATAGTTTTTTAATTATTATAAAGTAATCAAAAAGTAAATATAAATTCTAGCAAAAATTGAATATCTATACATATTTCATAATTGAAAAAATAAAAGATTTTCCTGTAATGATAAATAGTTTTAGTTCTTACAAAATCATCTGAAAATTAATATATTTGTACTTGTACAATAATAAAATATTTTTTAAACCACTAAACATCACATGATCACCATTTTGATTACTCTGGCTTGCACTGAGTGGCATTACTGTATGGAGAGTTTTACCTCTTTTGAGCAAGCATAAGAAATGGTGATCATGTGATGCTTAGTGGTTTAATACCAGTCCTGCCGAATAGGGTAGTGGTGACTATGGCTATTAAAGAACCCAAGATACTAAAATGTATGGGTACTAAACTGAGTTCAAATCTATATGACTATATAAGCTACTGAGCTTGGATTAAAAATATTATTGTGTTTTTAATTTTAAACTCGTAGTTTTGTAGTTAATTAGAGATAAATGGTGGCTACTAGAGGGTTGCATTAGATCCTAAGATCTAGGTGTAATGCTCTCAGATCCAAAGCTCCTCACTGATGAAAGTCACAAGCTAGAAAATAGTCTGGATACATTGGATTAGTAGGCACTAGATAGGGATTTTATGCACAAGCCTTCTGGCATCCATTGATTATTCTGGCTTGCACTGAATGGCATTACTGGATAAAGAGTTTTGCCTGTTTTAAAATATTCTTTGTTGAAAACTTAATGTGTATTTCATAATTAAAAATTAAATATTTTCCCTTAACATTAAATAAACATTTAACAACCACAAAAGCATTATGCCAATACAGTGACTGGAGTAAACATTTAGGCAATGAGTTGAAATCAAACTCAAAATTTTAAAGAACATGAGAGATGCATCTCCTAAATTATTATAGTCTCATCTGGATCACATATGTTGGAAAGTATCTTTGCAAAACAATGGTAAACTGGGCTTCCTTCTAGCATTTCTTCAGGATGTTCATTAACCATTTTATGCTTTTTATTTTTTGTTGATAATTTAATTCATTTTTATTGTTTTATTGTAGAATATATTGATTAAGGACTGCAATTTCTTTTATAAAAACAATGTAATTTACAATTAGTTTGCTCTTTAGTATTGTTTTCATAAAACATGACATGGATAGTTGACATTTTTTGGCCAGTTTCAAAGATATAAACAATTAAAAATTTGAAGAAAAAAAATAAGAAAATTAAAAAAAAAAATTTGCAATTAATAAGAAAAATTAAATGTATATTACTTACAATGAATTTGTACGTTAGTATTATGCAATTGTATAAGAATTAAAATTGAAACAAAAAAATTCAATTTTTCGATTAGTTTTGCCAGTATGGCTTCAGTAGTTCCACACAGTGAGTAAAAACTGAAATTGGAATAAAAACTAAACACAGAATATCTACTATGCCAGTATAAAATACATTAAATGAAGCAGTTCATGATTCTATATAAATTATTTTAACACTTAGAATAAAAACTAGAAGTTCTAATTATCCTATTTAGAACTTTATTTTGCAATTTATATTGCTATATAAATTATAATTTAGATACTTAAAAGTAATTTTTTTTTACTTGTTGTGTTTCTATCATGTTTACTTTCAATCATGAATGTTATGGTCTGATATTCCTTTATACACTTTAACCTTGACTAAGCAAGTAAATTTAGATTTATCTTTAAATGCTTTAGTTTCATAAATCCTGCACATGTAAAATAAAAAACTAAAAAAAAAATTTGGTAATCTCAAAATAAATCTCTATTTACATGAACAAAATAAAATCACTCTGAAAATTTATGAAACATATTATGATCATGTTCTTTTTTTTCCCCGAATCCTAGCTACAATTATTTTCCAAATCTAAATCTGCTTTTTATAAGTAATTGTAATCAGGCTTCTTTTTGTAATTATATCTTTCAGTTAAAAACCAGAAGGTGTATTAAATAATTTATGCTCTAAAATTATTATATTTTACATACTATTGATATAGAGATCATATTTAATACAATATAAATTGATAAATGCTATTTTATAGCAGTAAGATGAATTTATGTGATATACATATCAATGAACCCAAATCAGTATTATTGTATTTTAAGGGATGTGTGGAATTATTTAAGTGAAAAGGATATGATGGGCTAAGTGCTTTCTACATTCTAAAAATCATTAGTATGCTTTCCTTTGGTCTTCCAGTTCTTTATTTGAAGCAAAAGAGCATAATATTAGCTATAAAATTATATATATATATATAAAACTATTATACCATGCAGAAGTTGTAATATTAGCTATAAAATTATATATATATATATAAAACTATTATACCATGCAGAAGTTGTTTCACTTTTAATTGGAAAACTTTTGAATTTACTATTAACTAAAGATTTCTTGTTTTTATTTATCAAAATTGCTTCTCTGATTTATTTTAATTACTATTTTTATTACTTATAAAGAAGTTTAGACCAAAATTGAAAGTAAAATTACATATTTGTTTAGAAAGTAAATTAATTACATGCTAATATTAAATCATTGTACTCTTATTTTTTATACGTTTATATAAAATTTGATGTTTATTTGTGATTCTATATTATATCTTGATTCACCTATGTACCCAGCTTTGCATTTACATAAAATTTGATACATATCACATTTTTGTTTTAAAGATATCACTTTTTTAATTCACCAATTTATTGACATTAAGCACAAAATGAAATGTTATATAATTTTCTCTATATGTTGTTAATAAATTTAGCTTAGGTATTTGAAACTTATGGAATAAATATTCATTTTTATCATTCATTTCTTATATTTTTATACTGTTATATTTTTTAAACTTAAAATTTAATATATATATATATATATATATATATATATATATATATATATATATATATATATATAATGCTAAATGGGTTTGTAAGTAATTAATAAAAGCCAGTCAAAAACTTAGACAATTCCAATATCAATAACAATCAACAATTTGAAACTGTTGTCAAGGCAACCTCCTATTAACAATAAAAGTGAAATACTTTCTTTATTGACAGTCCACTTATCAGTTGGTCCAGATTATTATCTCTACACATACATACAATAAGTGCTCAGATTTATATTAAGATAGCCAATCTTCATACTTTAATGGACAGGCTTCAATCCACTCTACTCTCCAACACTTTAGCCATCCATCCTATTGAAAATCTGATGATGGAAGGATCAAAGCCCACATTAATGGTGACATTCTCATCATACCCAGGTTGACCATAAGTCACTCTGATCTCTTATGTACAAGACATAATCCATTTAAATACATATATGAGGGCTGGGCAGATATTCAAGCTATTATATATATATATATATATATATATATATATATATATATATATATATACCTGTACAAGCAATGTAATATATAGGGTAGTCTGAGCTCACACTTTCACATGACCCTGAACTTTCTACACTATCTCATACCACTGGTACACTTGACCACACATTTTAATTTTAAATATATTGTTCAATTCATTAAAATATTTAATGATGAAATAATCAGTGCTTTTATTAAAAGAATAAAAAAACAGTTTTAATAGTATTTTCATTTGTATTATTAAATATTAACAATGCTATTAATCCTTTTCCATTCTGACACTTTTGTTCCACCTGGTGTGAGTTTATAGAAATGCTCAACTTTTCTGTTTTTTTATAAAAATCTTTATTCTATACTAAAATTTAATAAAGTGGTCTTAATTTTCTTTTAACTTAATTTTATAAATGACTAATATTTTAAAGGATGACATGTAACCATTTTAAATATTTTAAAACTGACTTTTAAATATAACAATGTACAATGAATATCACCAAAGATTTTACATAAACATTAAACCTAAAAATGAACAGATTGAACTTATTAGTATATAATATGGTAATTTAAAAATGAACAGATTCATTTTCATTTTAAGTTTGGTTTTTAATGATAATGTATGAAGATAGATTTATGATAACTTTGTCAAACTCTGTTTTAAAATCTATTATTTTCTTACAAAGAGTATAATGCTTTAAAAGATTTTAACACAAAATCAATTTTGATAGATAATTATGTAATAGATTGTCATTTTTCTCTATATTAATGGTGGAGTTTATTAAGGCTTAAGAATTACATAGTTTTATAAAAAGTATGAAAAGAGTTAATACTTTTGAGAATTACAAATGAATAAATGGAATGTATACCTCTTTATTACTTTATAATAATCAACTAATTAGTGTGTAAAAAAATCCAAAATACTTTATAAACAAGCAAAAAAATCATTCTAAACTATACATCAAAATCTTTATGCATGAAAGCTATATGAGAAAAATGTGAACACCCTATGGATATTTTCTTCTCTTAAAAGAACAAAGAAGAAGCCTTTTGGTTTTAGCTGCAGTCTATAAGATGTTCACATCTTCACTTTTTTTTTAAACTTTAACAGCAATAAAAGCATTACATTACAATTGACTTTTTAAAAGAATATGGATTTTTATCACTTAGAATAACATTAATACTACAATTTACTTTTATGAGACAATAGTGCTTTTTCTGAGAAAACTTGAAAGATTCTTAACAAAGGCGAAGTTTTATAAGTTAACGATTACAAAGTACTTTGCTTGGAGATCTTTGCAGATGTGTACTGATGGACCATGAACTTTTTTCACCTTCCTGCAGCTATCTGTAATGATATACTGCTCATTTTGCATTCACTTTGGTGATACAAAATTGAATTGATTTATTAATTCAAAAAAATCTAAACAGGGTTAAAGTCTACAGAAATCTACAGCTAAAATAAACTTCAAAGAATGCAAACAGTACCTACAAAGACACTGATTGGTAGAGAAGGTTTGTGAGGGTAATTATACACTTGATTTTATTTTATTTCTAATGATCAGCAAAAATTGCCTATTTTCATAATTTATTTAAGATTGTTTTTACATTATATATATATATATATATATATATATATATATATATTAAAAACAAAATCATACATCATTAAAATTTGATTTGAATATATTTTATTTTTAAAACTATAAGTAAAAAAATTCAGTCATAATGGTATATGGGTAAATATGGCAGTTTTAAATTTTAGAACAGGATTTGATACACTTATGCTGGCTTTAATTTAGCCATCCTCATTTTAAAAAAGTTCATCTGACAAAGATTTCATTAATTTTCCTTTTCATTGGCTGCACTGACTTTCTTATACATTATCCAATCAGAAAAAAGTTCATTGTTCACATTATGTATTAGCATGTATGTGATCATGTATATCAGTTGTATAAGTTAGATTAGATAGATGTAGGGAGCTTGAAAGTTTGAGTTCAATTCCCTTATAATTATATATATTGTAACATTTCTGCACTGACTCTCCATATATTCATTGTACAAATCAATCTTATCTTTAGCTTCGCTCAGATATCAAACTATAAATTATATAAAAAACACCAATTTATGAGATTCAACAATTGATTATAAATATCTACTACATAATATCTAAAATCGATTTAAGGTGCAGTTACAATAGAGTAGTTTTAACATTGAGAAAGTATTATATATATATATATCCACAGATGGCGTCCTACCAAGACTGCCAATCAAGCGTATGTTTTGTTTACATAAACGTCAGAGTAGTTAGTATTTTAACTTGCATTTTTGTTTATCATAAATGTACCTTTGAGGTCTTTCTTGCAATGATATAGATTGCAGAGGCTTCTACTATGTGGTGATGCTGAACTGAGATCAGACCCATGTAGCTATCTGGTTTGCTATGCTGAGTTTGAAGACATTACGTGTCTAAAAAATTCACGCTTGCAAGCTGAATAGAAATTGTTTCATAAACGCTCAGAGTTTGTATTCAGATCTAGTTTCTTTATTCCTGTCTTTCACTGACGATAGCAAATAGCTTGAAATCATGATCTGAAAGTGGAATTATAGTTAGAGATAGTGAATACTAACTACTCTGACGTTTATGTAAACAAAACATACGCTTGATTGGCAGTCTTGGTAGGACGCCATCTGTGGACATAAATACAAGCATTAGCAAGTTTTTTAACTTGCATTTTTGTTTATCATATATATATATATATCCCAATGGCATAGCTATTGTAAAAATCTTCCAACCATTAGTTTGGTATATTCCTTAGAAAAATCTCCACAATAGACAATGTCTAACATAATCTTTTATTAAAAATAATGTTTATTTTCTTTTACTTATTTAATCAATTACACAAAAAATAATGAAATTCTATGTATTGTAAATTACTTTATAATAGATATTCCTACCTTATGCATATCTCAAGGTTATCAACTATTGTTTTATAATAAAATAACAATTTCTCCATTTAACATAATTGAATAATAAGAGGGATTTTACTAAGATCCAACCATTTTGCCCTAACATTTACAAATATAATTTAGATCATTTTCTTAAGATTAGCATGTCTTTAACAACTATAATGTAAGAAATTCTAAATTATTAATGACTGCCATATTTTCCAACAATTGCTTTATTTATAAATTAGAAACACTAATTATAAAAATGAACCACTTCTATAATCATCAGAATTTATTCTTATTAATTGAAATAACTTTCCCCTTTTTAGTAACTTCAGTAAATTAATTAATTAACTTACACTGTTTTAAATTTTCCCTTAATTTAAAATATAAACTGCATGAAGTATTCCCATACCAATCTCTCTTGTAAACTCATATACCATCTTACACTTATTTTAAAAATGAATTCAAATTAATTTTACAACAAATTTCGGGTTAAACATATAATGCTTTTAAATAATATTATTTAGGCAGTTATACTTTAATAAACAATTAATTTATCAAGTTTTATTCTTTATAATATTCCCATAATTTATGTCCTTAAATATGACAGTGTGATGAAAATAATTCAGAGTAGAAACAAAGCCATTAGTCTACATTTATATCAAAATATTTGTTTATTCAAACAAATAACAATAATCAATAACAAAAATTTTAACTATTATATATTGTAATAACAATTTTATTCCATCTTCACTTTGTAATTAATAATACGCTAATGCGTTGCTGTGAAAAATTTTTTATGTAATAATTTATAGGCTTTTTTTATATATTCTAATTTACAGACTTAGCGCTTTCAGAGCCCTTGTAGCTCCATATTCATAGTCTTTTCATATTATTAGTTATATGAAAATGTATGCAAATTGCCTCCTATACCATTCATTTTTTAGAAATGGTGAAACAAGTGTCTCTTCTGTTTATCGATTTAGCATCACTGGTGATGAAACAAGCTTCCTTAACCTTCCTCTTGATATCGTTTCTTTCTGTGCATAAAATGTCAGCCTTGGAGGGCTCGAATTTGTGGTTGAGCTCCTGCTGATGGTCAGCAAATACAGAGCTGCCTTCTTTTTTGGTTATTACTCTTGTATATACATATTTGTGTTGAGCCAATCTATTGCCCACTGTGGCATGAGTTTCTCCATAATAAACTGAATCACACTCTATTTGAGGGCATACAATTCTATACACTACCTGAGGGGTTTCTTCAATGTTTTTTTTTATTTTTGGCGTTATTAATAAGCCTATTGGTGTTCGGAGGGGTTAAAAAATATATATAAACATAATATTATTAACATCTTTGTGAATTATTTATCTAAATAAGAACAATACTTTACTCCCATGTGCAGCTTAAAAATTAAATTTTTATATTACATCAGTATTTTATTACCCAAATTCTAAGTTAGTTATTGCTAACATATATTTCTTTCTTGCTCAGGTTTTATAATAATTTTTATCACTTTTAAATGTGGGTTCAATTTTCAATTATTTTTATTGAGTACACAATATATTAATCTTTTACTACCCTTCCATACCATACAATTCTGTCATAAATTTTGTATTTTTGTATACATGTAAATTTGATTAATAATTAATTATACTTAAACTTTACAGTTGTGTTGCTGGTTTTTATCATATAAAATTAACATAAGTAATAGAACCAAGATTAAACCACCCCTTGATAATAATTCACTCCATTCATCCTTTCTTTCTTTTTATTTTCATCATTGATCTCATTTTTATTTCCACCTGGTATCAATTCAAAAATTATTTAAGTATTATAACATTTGTTTTGCATTTACTTCAATTTCATATCAAACAACTTTCTACACCTTAGATAATCTTTCTTAAAATACAACCAACTATATTTGATGCTTTACCTTACTTTTCTTTACTATTTAAAAATTCTGTAGATAAGAAACCGATTTTAGTAAATAAAATATTATAAATATGAAATGGAGGTCTTCTTTTCCTTTTAAATAAGATGTGCTCTCATGGCAAGTAGTTATTTTCTCTTAATGATGCTACCTTAATATCCAGGCTTTTACATTAATCTCTTATGGATCTTAACATCACTATTTTATGGAAATTCCTCACATTATGATATCTCAAAACTATATATATGGGTGTCACCTAGACTAATCTCATTGTTATTTTCATCAGTTCTTCAGGAAAGTATAACAAACACATTAATTATATCCTGGAATAATAACTTATCTAACTCTAAAATGGTATTACTAGCATCCATCATTACTATATATCAGCATAATAATATTACAATATTATCTTCCCATTAATTGTTATCTTACTAATCAAACAATGATGTGTTACAAAACAAAGTATGTGTACTTTATTACATTAAAACTGAGATCAAACCTATTTTTTATTAGTCACTTTTATCATTCATACATTTAATCCTTTCATATTGCTTTTTAAAATTTCATTAGCATACATTTTTTAATACTATTATAACTACCATTTCTCCGTTCTTTATCATGACAGTAAAGTGATTATTAATTATTTCGTACTTTAAAACATACAATAAATTATTTTAAATTCTGTTACCTTATAATAAAAACTTAAAGTATTGTTTTATCTCATTTTCATTCTTCTCTTTTCTTTAAGCTTATTACGTTCTCATCCTAAGCATAATTTTAAAATTATTAATTTAAAACAACCATTAAAATATAATACAATCATTTAATGCTGGTTTAGCACGAAATACGTGTATTGATGATTATTTATCTTTTCAACATGTGTGTGATCAGGTGGGTCAGTAATATGAGATGGCAAGGAGAGTTGAGGAATATGTGAAAGTCTGAGTTCGAATTAACTTAACTAATATAATATTAACTTAACAACTAATTAATGTTGGCAATTGTTTAAAATAATCCCCCCCCCAAAAAAAAAAAATATTGTTTATTTCTTTTCTTCTTCCTTGCGATTCCTTCTCATATATTTCAATATTATATTCAATACTTCTTTGCAAACTATGATTTTAAACTATTATGTTTATCAGCGGTTCCAAGGATCTTCTACCCAACATTTGCAAAATAATCACTAACAACAATAAACTGAAATCTTTCACTATGAGATTCTTCAGACAATTTTCCATATTTACATGTCAGAATTTTTTCATACATAACTATTATAAAAGTTAATGAAATCAGTAATTAACCAACCAAGTCAAACATATATTTAAATGTTAATTATTTGAAGTATTGATTAATAAATTATTTTCACTTAAATCCTTGTATCATTCCTACGTTTTACACACGAATTTTTTTTTTTATTATGATAAATATCAATAAGTTTCTTGAAATTAAGTCTCTTAGAATATAATTTTTAATTTATTTAACAGACTTAAGTTTATTATCTCTTTCTCATGAATACTCCCCCGTTTATGTTGCTTATTTTAATAAAACTTATAATGACTAAATAGAAGACTTATCTTGACTATATACATTTATTTATTAATTAAGAATAAATGGTGCTTATCTTATAGATAAAGATTCCGTTGGATGGTGCCGTTTTCACGCTAAAACTATAAAATATGACCATTCCTGGGCTGTTGATTATAATAATTTTGCTGTGCTTTTTTGTAATGCGAAAATAAAAACAAAACAAAATCGTCTTTTATAAATATTATTTTTTATTAATGTATACAATTTAAATGATAATAATAAATGTAAAATAAAATCAACAAATTACAATTTGATTCGTGTTTTTTCTATCCTATATTTTTTTAATTGTGTTACGGCTTTTTTTTTTTTATCAATTTTCTATCGGATATTTTTTTACTTGTGTTACGACTTTCTTTGTTGTTGTTGTTTAACTAAAAAATAATAATCATAATAAAAAGTAAAATTTCTTATTCTATTACGACTATTTTTTACTTTAAATAGAATGACAATAAAAAGTATAAGTTGTTACTGTTAGGTTTAGGGTTAGATTTAGGGTTAGGTTTAGGGTTAGGGTTAGTTTTAGGGTTGGATTTAGGGTTATGGTTAGGTTTAGGGTTAGGGTTAGTTTTAGGGTTAGTGTTCTGTTGTTTGTAATGCTAAAATAAAAAAATTCAAAATCGTAACCGTACTCGGACAAAAGAAAGAAACTCACACTTTTTTAAACAACAACAAACAAATACAAATGTCTTCTTTACTTATTAAACATGTTTATAATATTTGGTTTTTATGAAATTTACAAAAAATCGTGTATATTTGTAATTTTTTACTGGATATTTTTTTGGTACCGCTCTTTTTTAATACAAAAATATACACACAGTAGTTTGTCTCGTGGAATGTTACCAACAGTATGTTACTTGACGCGTTACCTAATTGCAACTCACTAAAAACATAGATATTTAACATTTTCCCAATTAAAAATTTAATACAGTCCATTGTAAAAAGTCTTAGAATTATTACTTTAAAAAATCTTAACATTTCAATACTTTAAAATAAAAAAAAATCCAATGAAAATAACATTTCCATCCAATTCAAATACAAACTCTCTCATCAAGCCGTAATTATTTTATAAATTGTGCTAATTCGGAAAATGTATTTGCTGCTATGCAACATACATGATGTACTGTGGTAGCAACATAGCGGCCTGCATTCTGTAGCAGAACAAAAAAGTTGTATTATAGAAACGCGGGTTCGAACGTGTCAGCCATGGAAACAGCATTTTTATGTGCCTTTAGCTATAAGATGAGTACTTAATAAACATTTATTATCCTATTCTTTTGATTAAAATTAATGTTGCTTTAAAATATTACAAATATCTATCATTAAATCGCGTCCCGGCCGATGCTATGACACTTAAAAAAAAAAAAAAATACTATATTTTTTAAAATTTGAACAGTATAAGTTACTTTGATTAATAGCACTAATTATTTTTTTCAACTTTTCATCTCAATTATACCTTATACTAAAGTTCTATACCTTTTCTTCATGAATTCATAAAAGTTCATTTTTATTTTGGTTTGGTTCCATTTCTTAATCAAACTATCACTTAAGCTATAGATTAGAGTAGAGATAAAATGAAAATATTTTCTTACATAAATGATTGTCCATTTTTTAATTGCTTGCAATGAATTACTTTTATCCTCCTCCATTTTTTCATTTATAACAATAATATACACTGGCAACTTTTTCTGTACTAGCATTTTAAAATTATAGATTGACTTCCCCAAATTATAACTTGTGACTTTAGATTACTCTATCGTCTTGTTAAACTTCTTTTAAGCACTTTATTTTTATTCCTTTAAGATTAATTGACTTATAACAGTTGTATAAAATAAAATATTTTTTATAATTTGGTAAATTTTACCAATATTTCGTACAACCCTTTAATTTATTTACTAGTATCATTTTTTCTTCCATCGTCTGCCATAGTAAAATTCCCTCCAAACATGACGTGAAAAACAGTTGTTTAACTCCCATTGGTCAATCACTTGAAAGTTGACTTTTAATTATTTAATATCTAACTTGTTCTTTTAAAATTTATCACACACACAAAAAAAAATAATAAATATTTTAAAACTGATTAAATTTAAACGTTTTAATTGAAATTTAGTTTCATAGAAATATTTTAACAAAAATATTAAAATCAATGATATTTTATTGTCATTATAATTATTTTAAAAAATATATTATTATTAAACTTTCATAATGATATATAATACAATTACGAATACAACATAAATATTTGTATTTATTATCTCTCCTAAATTCTCTTTTAAAAATTATATATTCAATTATTAATGCCAGTTATATTTTTAAAATTTAAAATTTTAGACTATTAGATATATTTTTATGTACTCTCTTATTACAGTGAACTAATTAAAAGGTTACAATATATATATATAAATGAAGCATTAATAATGGTAAAAAAAAAAAAAAGAATAACGATATGAGAAATATGATTGTGAATTAACAAGAAAAGCTGCAGAAAAAAATAAGTCTCAAAATTTTAAAACATTATTTTCATATTGGTAGGAAACTTATTTCTGGAATAAAAAGAAAAGAAGGACTGCTACTAAAAAGAGAGATGACATCATGAAATGTGAAAAAGTTCTATCAAAAATTATATATCGATAAAGTATCTCCTACAACTATTATATTCTCTGAATTTTCCAGGACTTTAATGAAATGAAACATGCAATTAAAGCTATAAAGAATGGAAAAGTTCTATCTAATAATGTAATTATAATCCTTAACTTAAATGAAGTAGATGAAGAAATTGAAAAATTGTTGGCAATATTATATATCAAATACCTAAGTCATAAAGATTTACCAGCTGGCTGAATAATACAATACTAATATTAATAATTAAAAAATGATGACAAATAAAATTAGAAATTACAGATCTATCAGTTTTTTAAGGTTCTACACAAAAATTTTACTAAGATAATTATAACTCATCTATGGTAAACCTCGGATTTTAACCAAGTAAAAGAGCAAGCTGGGTTTAAAAGTGGTTTAAATGCATTAGGTCATATCCAAGTATTGAGAGATTTGTAGAAATTATCAGTAAATATGAATTGTTATTATAGTTTGGATTTGTAGAGTATAAACATGCATTTGATTCTACTAGCTGTTCTACGATGATTAAATTACTGGATCATCAAGATATAGACACTAGGATAATTTCTTATTCTAAAGAATATTTATTAAAATGCAAAAGGAAAAAATAAAGATTGATAATTATAAGTTACAAGAAATTAACAATTATATAATGGCTAAAACTAATCATACAATTAAGTTGAGATGCTTTTGGTAGAAATAACTTTTAACACTAAAAGAAAATATGCCTAGATATTTGAAAAGTTAAGTTTTTAACAAATGTGTTTTTCCAGTTTTTACTTATAACCGCTCAATGAAGTAAGGAGAAATGTATATTAGAAGTAACAAGAATGAATCTAAAATGGGTGAAAGAACAAACAGATGTTTCTGACATCAAGTTGGGCTGGACATATTACTAGAAGAGGTGATAATAAATGTATAGTTAAAATCTTAAACTGGACTCCAAGAGATTGCAAAAGATCTAAAAATAAACAACATGAAATGGATGGGGAAAGAAAGAAGCATGCTGGAGTGATGTGATGAAGAGAAGCTAGGGATTGACAAAACTGGATTAAATTTGGATAAATCTTTATCTTGCAGTTGATTGTTAATAGTTGAAAAAGATGATAATGAAGATAATATATATTTATATATATATATATCCATCTATCTGGTCTGTCTACCTATTGGTATATTCTTCTACTTATGTATTTATCGGAATAATTATCTAACAATCAATTCATTCATCTGTCTATATATACCTATCTATCTATCCGTTTACTTGTTTATCTGTATATTGGTTTGTTTTGCTATTTAATTATATACCTACTTACATATTTATCTATATACATCTTCATACTTAATATATATTTTTTCATTTAAAAAACTCTTGTAATATATTGAAGCTTTTTCATCCATGATCAGTTATTTTAAAGATCTAATAATGTTCAATAAATAAAATAAAGAGCTAAACTCAGAATTTCCTTTTAATAATAGTGTCACTTTTTATAGTTTATTAAAAATAATCAATTTAAAACAAAACTGAAATAGACAACTCACTATAAATAAAAATATTATTTAATATATTAATGCGGTTTTCATTACTTAATGGAACTCTTCAAGATATTCCTTTTTTACACAATCACGTGACTAATTATCCTACAGCAACCCCCCCCCCCCAATGGTCATTAATTACATTTTAACATACACATCTTATATGTACATAAAAATGATTAAACTTATTACAGTCCTTCAAAAAAGCCCCATAATCTTAAAAAAAAATCTTAAAAAAAATAATCTTAAAATAATCTTAAAAAAAAAAAAGCCTTTCTATTTTTAAAATTATGGCTCTAAAGTTTCCAATAATTTAATAATTCCCGTTTTCATCCTAATTGTGCTGGATCTTTAGTTTACATATTTGTTTAAATTTTCCTGAATATACAAAGACTCAACATTTTCTTTCCTTGTAATTTTTAATGTACTTTATTACCTGAATATTTTTTTCACACTTTTTTTTATGTCCAGTATCCAAAAAATGTATGTGTGGCCCTGATCTTATATCGTTTCTGTCAATAATTTCTTTATCATGCTCCTTAACTCTTTTCATGACAGACTTTCCTGTCTGATTTATATATACCATATTGAAAAGGTCACAACTAATTTTTTATACCAACCCTACTCCTTTTTTAATATTACCCATTCAGTTTGCATTACTCATCTATTTCCCTAAAGATTTTTTTTTTCATCTTATCTTAATATTATCAAGTAACTTTTTTTTGATCAATGTCTTATATAAATGTTCTGAATATGGAACTGGAACCCACTTCCTATTTTTATATCTACGCCTTACACTATCTCTAGTATTATTACTATTTCTGAAAATCTTTTTAATATGTTTTCTTTTATATCCCATACTAACATAATCATTCTCAGCTTCAAATTTCTGTTTATGATTCAGTAACTTTGGTAGTTGGGATAAACTATCCAGGGAATATCTGGAAGATACAAACTTTAGTGAAATAATAAGGAAATGATGTATGAATGAGGAACAGTTTATCATTGTTTTAAAATATGTATAATCAATTCCAATGGATTTATTATGGAGATGTATTTTTTATTTTAAAGATTTTTAATTTTGTATTTTTTATAATATATATTATAAACCATAAGTACACATAGCTAAACTATTAAACATCACATATAACCATTCTTTATGCTTTCACAAGCTTTTTTTCACAGAGGCAAAACTTTCCATACAGTAGCGCCATTCAGTGCAAGCCAGAGTAATCAATTTAGAAACTACTCTGGGGATATTGGATCAGTAGACACTAGATAGAGATTTTTTGCACAAATCTTCCTGCATCAGTTGGTTACTCTAGCTTGCACTGAGTGGCACTACTGTATGAAGAGTTTTGTCTCTATGATACACATACCTAATTTGTTATTGCTCATAAATTATGTCTCATGCAAAGTGAAATCTTTTAAATTTGCTTTCTGAATTCTTATAAGAATAACCAATCTAACAAATGATATTTTGTTCATCTCTTTTGGAAATTGATCTATATGAACCATCTTTTGTATTTAGAACATTAGTAAAGTGCTGAACTTACTGGTTCAAAGAATTTGCAACGTTTGGTGCTCCATTTTGAAAGATTATGAACCACTCCTTTATCTTTTTTATTATTTAATTTATCTGTAAGTGGACATTTTGCAGGGTGTTGAAAAATTATTTTATAACTTTTTTTTTTTACCAAATATTCTATGAAATCATATTAAAAAATGTCAAATGACTTCTGATGTTTGAAAACCAAAAATAATAATTTGAGGTTTTATGCAAGAACCTTTAGCACCCACTTTGTCTATCACTGATCTAACCTGTGTAGGACAAGCTATCATGATAATGTGTTATGATATTTTTACCATATGGTAGTGTTAATAGAAATAAATAGCTATCAATTTGACAGAGATTACACATCCCATGACTATTGTCAATTGAAAAATCATAGCAATTTCTATAGACATGAAAATTAAATTAAGATTATTTAAAATTGTTAGATTTTTGTGATTTTTAATTCAATATATATATATCAAAGAACACAAAATTAGATGAAACTCATATGGTAATAGAATGCAATCATCATCTACAGTTTCAACAGTACTATCTGGGTTTAAATACCAAGTCTGAATCACTCACCTTAGATTTCCTTTTATCTAATGTGCGTCATTCTGATTTGCTTTCTAAACATAAGGGGCGCTGTTGAAGCTGTAGCTGTTGGTTGTAATCTATTAATAGATGATTATGATATGTTATATATAGAAAGCTTGCTAAACATGAATAAAAAATTAAATGTAAAATATATGGATTACCTTTTCTCTTTTCTATATAAATGTCCAGAACATTTATGTATATATATATATATATATATATATAATAAAAAAAAATATATATATATATATATATATATATATATATATAAAACATTACAAGCATAAAGCTAAACTAGTCAATATAAAATCAAAACTACCCCAAATCCAAAATTAAATCAGACAGTTCTTTACACTTGAGAAGTCTGCTTGTAGCAGTGATAACTTAGGTTGTGTTTTTATATTATTTTTATGCTGGTCTGGTTTAATTTTGGATTTGGGGTATTTTGATTATATATATATATATATAGCCATTAGAAACCAGTCAACACTTAGATCACCCCAATATAGATAACAATCAAGAATTTCAAACTGTTGTCAAGGCAAACCTCTTTTTAGCAATAGATGTTATCTTAAAATTCAATATTCAAGAATCTAAGGGTCCAGGTTCGATTCTCATGCTATTACTGTCATTGGTCACGCCAGCAACATCTGAAGAAGAGGAAGAGTAATAACCCTCGAAACGCTATCATATACTAACCTGTGTGCTATTACTAACAGTTGAATGTATTTGGAATATTTAATATATATATATATAATTATTAAATAACAGCGTTTTAAGTTTTAAAAATGAGATGAATTTTTTGTCCAGGAATATATAAATCAACGTACACAAATAATAAGGTGTTTTAAAAAGCTGGATTTTAAACAAGACTGCCCCAATTTCCTTCACTGTCGATGAATGGTATTTATTTAAAAGTAAGCTTTAAGAATGAGTGGTTGGCCATTCTTTAAAAACATTTATTGCCAGTAGCGAAGTCTATTAATAGCGTGTGAGTGGAAGGATAATTTAATTTCTTTCATCTAAATTGCATATATCTGTATATGATAGTAAAATAAATGTATAAAGCATTGTAAAAATGTGAACAAAGAGAAGTGATTGATATTAATATTGGATGAGTAAATACACTATTGAGTTTTGTAAAACGACTTGATAAATTAATTCCTAATAGAAAACGTGGTGTGACTTTAATAGCTATACTATAAAGCAGTTTAAAACACTATTGACATGTAGTGTAGTCTATTAATAGAGTGAGTTGAAGGATAGTTTTCTTTCATCTAAATTGAATATTTATATATATGATAGTAAAATAAGTGTATAATGTATTATAAAAAAAGTGATTGATATTAATATTAGATAAGTAAACACACTATTGAGTTTTATAAAACGAACTGATGAAGTAACTCCTAAAAAACATGCTGTAATGTGATTTTAATAGCTATACTGTAAAGCACTTTAAAAACATTATATGTATTTTAATAAGTATAAAATCTTTTAAAATAAAATAATTTAAGATATATATATAATACGTAAGCGTACTAAAAGATTTAAAAACCAAGCTGATAAAAAACTCCTGGTATTTGATTTTAACACCTACACTGGAGAGCGTTTCAAAAGCACTATATATTTTTTAATAAATATAAAGCCTTTTAAAATAAAATAATTTAAAAGTGAAATAAATTTTAGTTTATTACTTTTAAATTTTTTGATAATATCTTAAATTTTATACAGCCCAAATGACAAAGATGAACGACCGTTCGAGTGAAGAATCTTTGTTTTCTGATATAATTAATTTTTGCATCTGGAGAACTTTTACGGAAGAATGATTTTCACCAAAACCCTGGTAATGAAATAAATAATTGATTTTTTTAGAAAGTCAGACACAATATGAATATCAGCCGTTCTTATTGGCAATTAAAATAGTAGCTATTGAAAATAGAGGTGGAGAAGCTATTCAAATTAATCACAAGCCAAAACTTTTCACCAGAGAATCAATAGATATTTGAAATGCCACCGAGGCCACGAGAGGCGCCATAATTTTCATTAAAGGCCGCCTTTTCAGAAAATAAAATCAAAGTTCATTCAAGAAAGATATTAGATTGTCTATTTAAATGCAAAATAGTTTGTAGTAACGTTCTAATTTTTGTGTATATGAGTTTGATAACAATTATTCATTAAAAATTATATTTGTCTATACATATAAAATTGAATGTTATTTTTTTATTTCCAGCGTTCTTAATTTTTAAAATGTCTACTCTAAGCAGAATGAATCGTACGTTTATTACTCAGGGGATCATGTGACGTTCGAGCAGCAAAGTGATAGGCTGAGTGCGGCAAATCCACTCGATCGATTACACTGAGATGTTTTTTTGTTTATTTTTTACTTATCTCAGTTAAAAATCGATCCAAGATCTTAAATTCTTGAGTCCTCCGTGTTATTACTGCGCTGCGCAGACAATGAATTTATCGTGTGCTACATATACGCGTGTGTGTATTATGAACTGAATAATATTTCCGAAATAAAAATAATCATCTATTAATTTATCTTGACCAAAACTGAAATGTATCTAACAAAATAGTAATGATATCATTCAATTATAGTGATAAATTAATAAATTAGAAATAACTGTAGATAAAAATAGCTTAATTAAACAGTTTCGATGATGCAATTTTTAAGATAACTAATTAATAATACGCTGATGCGTTGCGGTGAAACTTTTCTATATAATAATTTATGTAAGTTTAGCGCTTTCAGAGTTTTATTACTCCATAATCATAGCCTCTTTAGATTATCAACATCTTTAAGTGCAAATGTATGCAACGCAAAAAAAAATGTAGAAACTCTCACTTCTCTTAAAATTCTAATACGAAACTTTTTGAACTAGTTCAAACAATTTTGAAAGTTATTGATACTTAGCTTGTTACCTAAGGATTGTTTATTTAATAATAAATAATTGAATAGTTTGTTATTCAGGGGATCATGTAACTTGGCTATTAATTATTTACAATTCGTCTTAAAATGTTAAGTCGTTAGATTGAGATTTAATTAAGATCGGCATTAGTATAACTTTTAATCCCTTTGAAATATCAGTGCATGTTTGCCTGGAATTACTAATTTGTATTAATGGACTGGTCAGAAAAAGTGCAGATTAACATGACAATATTTATTACTGATACTCAGAATTTATAACTTAAAAATATTATCTGTAATTAATTCTAAGGCAGAGTGTAATTTGCTTAAACTGGATGTTTTTTGTATATTTAATGAGACAGATTTAAACTCAGGATTTTCCAGCCATTTCAAGCAACCGATACACATGACCACACACGTGAAAAGAAATACATGTTTACCAATTTACATATTTTGTGGGGAACCAGCACTCATCAATTGTCTCAGATCATAATTTTCCACACATATATTCAATCAGTGCTTGGTTTATATTAAGATAGCAATTCTTCAAACATTAAAAAGACAAATTTCAATTTTTTCACTCTTCCAACTATTTATTCAACCATCCGTTTCATTAAAAAAACGACAATGGGTCTGATAATATGAGGGGTTAGAATGATGTAATGTCTACATGGGTATGACTACAGTATCAAATCCAATAAGGGATTTGAGTTGAAGCCTGTCCATTAAAGTTTGGGGAATGGCTATCTTAATATAAACTGAGTACAGATTGTATATATATGTGGGAAGTTATATTCTGGCCCAACTGATTAGTGCTGGTTCTGCATAAAATACATATATTGGTGACCACATATCTTTTTTGCATGTGAGTGGTCATGTGTTTGATTGCTTGAGATGGAATGGAGGATGAATAGACTAAAAAATTCTAAGTTTAAATCTCTCTAATTACATATGTATAATTAAATGTTTTATAATTATTATATGCTAATAATGTCATTAATATTTATAAATAAATACAAATATAATCTTATTAATGTGGATTACAATATAAGTGACTCATTTAGTCACTATAAGAATTACTACATAAAATTTTTGTGAATTCACTGGCAAAAATAAACATACAGCTACTTTAATGATAACTTTTATCAATTACAATGTCTGTAATGTGCATTACAGTAGGATTATTAATCATTTTTATTATTCATTTATTAGATTAGAGTTTAAATTGTTATAGTTGGTTATCTACATATACTGCACAATGATAAAGATATGTGTAAAATATTATGATCTGGACCAATCAGTGCTGGTTTAACATGAAATGTACATTCTGGTGTATCTTTTTAACCTCTCTTTGGCCATGTGTTTATGATTATATTCCTCCACAAGGTAAATAGAAACCAGTCCCTATCTTGTATGACTGGTGTAGTGAAAATTACACTACAGAAATGTTATTCATAATGGACAATCTCTGAAATATGACTTATTGTAGGTTATTTTACAGATAAGAATTGATTAAACAATACAAAACACAAATTATAATAAACAAACAACTCTGAATTAACACAAATGTGAACAATCAAGATATAAAATAAATTTACTCAAAATACTATAATGTAACATATAAAATATCACCAAATCTGAAATGTCTATTAAACAATTATAGTAATATTGATAAAATATTACTTATTAGAAAATGATATTTTGGAGAATTGAGATCTACTTTACCCTTTTCATAGTTCAAAATCAATTGGCTGAGTGAATTAAAGTTCTAAACTTTTGATTAGCCAATTACAGAATCAGCAGTATATATATATGATCAATAGATGGCGTTTTTACCAAAAACACAATCAAGCGTTTGTTTACAAAAACGATCAAAGAGTCAGAATTAACTATCTCTTTCATTTTAGCCCACTTTCAGATCAGCTGATTTCAAGCTATTTGCTATCATCAGTGAAAGACAGAACCAAGAAACTAGATCTAAAAACTGACTCCAAGTGTTTATGCTCAGAGTTTCTATCAGTTTGCAAGCATGAAATTTTTCAGACCGATAAAGTCTTCAAATTCAGCCAAACAAGCTAGATAGCTATATGGGTCTGATCTCAGTTCAGCTTCTCCACATAGTCAAAAAACGAAAGAGATAGTTAATTCTGACTCTTTGATCGTTTATGTAAACAAACGCTTGATCGTGTTTTTGGTAAAAACGCCATCTATTGATCATAAATACAAGCGTCACCAGGTTTTAACGTGATTAAAACTTGTTTTTGTTTTTCATAAATCTACCTTTAAAGGTTTCCGCAATGATACAGATTGCAGAGGCTTTGACTATGTGGAGAAGCTGAACTGAGATCAGACCCATATAGCTATCTAGCTTGTTTGGCTGAATTTGAAGACTTTATCGGTCTGAAAAATTTCATGCTTGCAAACTGATAGAAACTCTGTGCATAAACACTTGGAGTCAGTTTTTAGATCTAGTTTCTTGGCTCTGTCTTTCACTGATGATAGCAAATAGCTTGAAATCAGCTGATCTGAAAGTGGGCTAAAACGAAAGAGATAGTTAATTCTGACTCTTTGATCGTTTATGTAAACAAACGCTTGATCATGTTTTTGGTAAAAACGCCATCTATTGATCATAAATACAAGCATCAGCAGGTTTTAACGTGATTAAAACTTGTTTTTGTTTTATTTATATATATATATATATATAAATTATACCCATATAAAAAGCAAATTATTAATTTATCACATTATTAAAGTAAACAAAAGTTTTCTCAAAAATAAATTTATTTTTATAATTGATAAAAATAATCTATAATAGACAACATAAAATGTACTTTGCTCAACCTATTTCAAAATGAAGCCTACACCATTGATTTCTTTCTCAATTTACTTTCATGTAAAATTACATAATTTTTACTAAAATCTGAACTATTCTTCTAAAATAATTATATTTTCATATATATTTTATGAAAATAGTAATAAATATGTAAAAAGATACTTTAAAACATATATTTTCATTTTGCAAATCAAAACAAAGAACTTAGACCTATCACAATTATTGATAAGTGCTTCCTTGTGTAGAGATTGAAAAACAACCAATCAACACCTTGGAAAGTGGGCCTTATTTCATTGTTATAACTTTAATTTTAAATATTATTGATTTTTTAATTGTAAAATAATTCTAAAGGGGAAGCATCATAAGGTATGTTTTTCTTGATAAAATAACTATAAAACCAGCAAAATAAAAAAATTTAGCAGTTTGAGAGTGAGTTAAAGCTGATGATGAGTATCTTCAGACATATAATTGATTAATCTCATGACTGACCAAATAAAGTCAAACAAAATATCAGTAGGACAATTTTTTTAATGTTTAACAATGTAAATATTTTGCAGCAAAGAAGAATAACAAGAAAAAAAGCAATTTTTATTAGCAAGAGTAAAAGCTTTGTAAATAACATAGAATCATTGAATGAGATTTTACACTTCTAGGTGCATCTTGGGAAATAATGACCCAGCAATATCTCATATTATATACATTGCAGTTCTTAATGGCTACATTCTTAATGCATACTAAAGTATGTCTATAAATAAATTCTATCAATCCAAAATTTTATATTAATATTTTTAGTAAATATATATTGTAAAGGAAACTAATCTCTAAGATATATAAGTACAATGATAATGAAGCAACATTGTCTCATGAATAGCAATATTTCCTTCTATGGAATTTGGATGAGCCAAATGTAAAAGAAAATATGTATTTTAATAATAAATAAAATAAAATAAAAGGTAAAATAATTATTTTGAATAGTTTATGGATTTGGGTACTGTTTCATAATCATAAATAGAATATGTCTTCTTTGACAAGCCATAATTTATAACGGGCAATGTAAAATAATATAGATTGCTCATCACAATAGACAACTAATATCATAAATGGAACTGACTATGCATCACATATTTGGGAAACTATATGTAATAAATATAATTATAAACCAAGTGTTTTTCTCCACTTATGTATTACATATTTGTACAATCTAATTATGATGAGTAAATGTCATATTGAGCCAATTAAAATATAACAATAAATAAATTGAGTTGATCACAACTGACTTTGTATTAATTTGTATCTATAGGTACAATGGATGCATACATTTGTAAAGAGTGACAATGGATCCATACTTGATAGTGAACTATAATATGGGTGTACTATAGAATGAGGTAAAATAGTTTTATAATAACTCATGCAGTAATAAATCAAACATCTATTTTTAAGCCAATAAATATCACATGATCACCATTTCTTATGCTTGCTCTTAACTGTTATTAAAACAGGCAAAACATTAAGTTATTTGTGATGATAAAATAAATAATAATTTATAACAGCAATTAACATCACATGATTTACATTTACAATTCATTTATAATTCATCCTCACTATAGTATAGTTCAACATGATATATACTTTATAATTAAAATTATAACTGCATATTGTTAGGAAAGAGTTAACTATAGATTTTCTTTCACACAAATAAAATAAAAATATATGGAGAAATTTAAATACTATTACTTTTTAAAAAGAATAACAATCAATTAATAAATTTTATAAAATTATTTATAATTTTAAACTAAGTTATGCAAATGCTATTTATGTTTAAGTTGATCTTTTATTTTACTTGATTGTTATTAATTAAGATATAAAATACCAAACTTAAATTGCATGGTAATTAATACTATTAATTTAGAAGAAAGATTTTATAAATATTACCATTTTACTTTTAATTGATATTGATAAATGACTTTTTTATGAGTCTGTTACTATTAATAAATATAAAACTTTAGTTTAACTTTCTTATCTTGCATCAATCTCTTTGGCATTTTTGTGCACATATACATAAGGTTCCATAAATATTTTAATACTTAAGTGTTACTCAATTATTTTCATTTGTCAATATTACAATCCAAGTAGATTTGGCAGCCTTAGATCCATGATGGTCAGCATAGCATTTTGTTGTTAATCATTCCATTTAAATCATAGACATCAAATGGGAGGAATCCCTATTCCTTCTCTTCTAGGGTTTTTTACTCACAGTACATTTTCTTTACTGCAAGTCCAGAATTTATTAATAGAATAATGTAAGGTTAAAATACAAAACATTTTTAAAGGAAAGAAAGTATGTCTTCCTTCTGAACATCATGTCTGTCTCTATAGTAAAATAAACAATGCAGTCTCTATTTTTAAACACTAATTTTTAACAGGTGATTTCTTCTAATTTTAATAAAGTATTGTTGTCATCTAATATAATTTAACAAAATATATTTTTAAATTTTAATAAATAAATAATTCATTTATTCCAGATTTATTCAAAACAAAAATAAATATATTTTTATTACACATATGATCTTGAATTGTTTTATTTAATAACTTATAAACTATAAAAAATGGCAAATGAAGATATATGTATACCATAATATATATATATACACACATACAAACAAAAGTTGTGGTCTAATGGTACACTGAAGTCCATCTACCAACTGTTTTTCTTACCTGAATTTTAAATCTGAGCCAAGTAAAACTCTTTTCAGGAGGCTTAGGATTTTTTTCTTAGCTAACTGTCCCTAGAAACTCAGATAACAGTTCACCATTTTATGGTAAACAGATTTATAGATATCTTTAGATAAATGGTAAAACAAAGATAGCAGTCCTTTTGAACTCTCAACATCTGTTAACTAGAAACCTGATAAATATTGAATCTCTTTTACTTCTCCTTGGTAAGAAACTATTGAAAGACCTTTTCCCTCCATTGGAATGCCTATTAAAAATGTTTACTTATATCATGAATGATTATATAAAATGAAGAAAAACACGAAATAACATTTGTAATAATATTACATCCATATATATATAATATGTAGTTATAAGTATATTATCTATACTAAACTTAATGTAATTAAAAGGGACCTGAACTCAGACTTTCAATCTTTCTGCAGTTATGCACTCTATCATATCTGATGTCAAGGCAACTGGTGGTTACCACTTTTATCTTATGGTCTAATTTGTTTATATAGACATTAAAGATTGCAGCTGATTAAAGAGAGTGAGATTATTAATTCAAAGAAGTTTAAATAAATCTCATTAATCAGAAAAATATAATTTGTTCTGAAAAACAATAGATAAGAGTCTTGTTTAATAGTGTTTGATATTGTTTAGGTGTTGATTGCTTTTATTCTTTTATATTTATAAACCAATACAGCCTTGAGCTCTCTCTCTCTATATATATATATAATCTTGTAATTATATATTAATAAATACAGTAATATATATATCTATAAAGTACAACTTTAAACACATGTCCACCTTGGAGCACTTTTGACTAGCTTAATAGTCTTTATCAACTAACACTAATTCTTTTTTAAAGTCTCTTCAATTAAGCTTTCAAAGTCTAGAATTCCCACAATTCCTTAATTTTTACATTTGCTGCCTGTATTTCTGAAGTCATGCTTACATTTATATATTAACATACCTTTCTTTATTTTCCTTTTATTATTGTTCTTTCAATTTGTAATATTTTCACATTATAATCAAAATTAAAACCATATATACATAACCTATTATGATCATAAAAAACTGATGTTGAAACGTTATCATTTCCATTACAATTTTGTTTAGTTTTTTTAGCTCTTTCTAATAATTGCAAGTGTTCTTTAGTTTTTTTCTCCAATGTATATTTTAATTTCCCTATATATTGACTACCACATTTACATCTCCATTTATATATGATGCAATTTTGATTTAAGAATGATGTTTCAGATTTAGAATTATTTATTATTTAATCTAGGAGGTACATAAAATGCAATTTCTCATATATCTTTATATATTATACATATCCATATTTTTTATTTTTAGTAGAATCAATCTTCTCATGATCACCATTTCTTATACTTGTTTATAACTGTTATTAAAATAGGCAAAACTCACTATACATATTGCCACACCCTGCAAGCTAGAGTAATCAACTGATGAAGATATAAAGTCAGAAACTAGTCTGGGGATATTGGATTAGTAATCACTAGATGGGGATTACAAGCCTTCTGCCATCCATTGATTACTCTAGCTTGCAGTTTGTGGCAGTACATATAGTGAATTTTGCCTGTTTTAGAAATAATCTTATTATTTATATTTTTATATTTCCCATTAAAAAATTTTAATAGGATTATATACCAGATGATAATTATATCCAACCTTTAATATTTCCTTGTATAAATTTCAATATTTTTGCCATTATCCAATGTACACTTACAAAGATAATGTTGGTTCTAAACAAAAAGGACTTCAAACCTGTTGTTTTCTGTGATATTGGCACTATTGACTTATATGGAATGTACTCTCTTTTTTGTATTGGTTTAATCATCATACATATATAAAATAATAGTATAAGGCAGAGTGGATAGCTGTAGGAAGCTTGAAAGTCTGAGCTCAAGTCCCTTCTAATTATATTGTTTAGTATAGATAATATACATGCATTATATATTCAGCCTGTTTTCTGCCCATCCCTCTTCTGTATATTTAGACTGAACCATCACATATAGCATATTAAGATGCTATATGTGATGGTTCAGATTGATTTAAAGTCAACATGGATATGATAATAATATTGGCATCAACAAGGGCTTTGAGCATTCCATCCTTGGATTTTCAATGATATGGATGGTTGAAGAATTGGAGGGTGGAGAAGATTGAAGCTTGTAAATTAAAGTTTGAAAATTTGCTAATTTAATATAAATTGAGCATTGATTGCATATATGTGTAGGAGATGGTGATCTGGACCAACTAATGAGCGCTGTTTCAGCATGAAATACATATATTGGAGATTATTTAACTTTTTCATGTGTGTAGTCGTGTTATTGGGTTATATAAGATGGAGTAGATAGCTGTTGGAAGCTTGAAAATCTAAGCACAAGTCCCTTCTAATATATATATATATATAATACCCTCACCTTCCGGTCAATAAAATAAATAGAAAATAAAAATAGCTTAAATAAATAATAATGCTCCAGCTAAAATACTTATAATCTTAATATAATAAATAATAAAGATATCTTATAATAATTTCTTCCATTCGACTAGCTCTAACTGATTAATACATAATATATAGTCCGATTCATAAAAATTAAATTAATAAAACACTAATAATATCACCGAGACAATTTAGTGAAGGTAAAGCAATAAAGAATTACATTGAGCCTATATTCCACAGGATACAATCTCAATAGCATAAGAACAATATTCCCCTTTATTTCAAATAATAATAATAAATTTATAGTATTTTTAAGACTTCAAAAATAATAAGTAATTTAGTATAATATTACTAAACTAAACTTTAATCTATTTTACTAAAATTCCCATCTTTTCTTCCATAGCGTAAGTTTGTGGTTAAACACCTGTAGAGGTCCCTACTATCGCATTTTACACGCATATTCTCGAGGTTATAGCCTCAGTAAATATTAAAATATAATTATAACTATCTCAGGTTCTTGAAAAATAAATCTAATCATTTTTAACATATCTCCCCTAGCCAGGTATGATAAGGGATTTTGTATCTTAAACAATAATAATAACAATAATAAATAATAATATTCCTACTCCTAATTAAGTAATTATTAATCCTATCTACTATTTAATACTATGACAACTAATAATAATGATAATAACAAATAATATTTATAATATAAGTCTTTTATTTCTCATGTGACATCTTAATATGGTATAATCTGAAAATATGTGGCAACAAACAATATTAAATTGTATGCAATAAATTGTGTGATCAATTATGACTATAATAATATTATTGCAAAAGAAAAAATATTCAAATAACACATTCTGGATAATTATTATTTCTTTAAAAATGAATAATTTATTTATACTGTGCGAATGTATCATATTTATTTTGGATTCTGTTAATCATATATTTGTGATGGTGAATAAATCAACCAATATAACACAGATTTATAAAAACAAATTTAACAAATTTATTACACTTTTCATTAAAACAAAACTATTTACAATATTTAAAAGCTTAAATAAAATCTAACAAAATATAAATTTAGCTAAAGTAAGATTGAGTTACCCATTTCAACTATATAAAGATCCGAAAGTAAATAAGCCTTCACTCTGGCTTTGCATTATTTATCACACGTAATATAAAATAAAATGTTAATTTAGACTTACACTTTATAGTCTAATGAAATCGTTTGCTAATTAAATAAATAGACAATATAGCTTTAATAAATGTGCATAAAAATATAAATACTTAAAATAATGTTCATTTTGAAAATATGTTTTAAGGTTCATTCAATAAATGAAAATTGATTTTAATAAAAATAGTCTTGATATTATACTAGATACTTTTTGATTGGCACCACTCTCAAAATCCTTATATGTGTTCCATGTTTTTTAAAAAAACTAAAAAAATAATAATGTTCATAAAATACAAGCGTTCATCATACTTTGTGTTATTCATTTTGATATTTCATCTTTTTAAAATATGCATTGATTTGTGAAAATCAAAAATATCAAAATTATTTAAAATATTATAAATAATTGTAATTTCTTTTATCATCAAAAATAGTTTAATAAAAGTATGAAAAAATAGCTATGATTTTTAACTATTATTTTTTATATATAACTATGATTTTTTATTATTTTACTATCAGTATTTTCAATCAATTTCATCTGTATTTCATCTTAATCCAAATAAGCAAAAACCTATCTTACTTCCTTTTGAAAAAGCAATGCTTCAATTCCAAATTATTTTTTATTCGTCTTTCATAAAATACTATACTGTATGATGTCATAACTATTGAAATTAAGCTAGTGGTATGATGCGTAGGACATGAAGGAATGACTAGAGTAAAGACTCAATAGTATAAAATATATTTAATAATCCACATAGAAACAGTGTGAAAAAATAGGTATGACTTTTGGTCAATACCTTCAAAATTAATGCCCAAGCTACCTATTCAGCTCTTACAGATCATTTTAAAATACAAAATATCAAATACTGCCCATGGAAAATACATAAAGACACAAGGCTATGTTAACTGTACTTGCATAAAACTACTAAGATCGAATGTAGGCTGTTTTCCTATCTTCTTAACATATCCTACATATAAAGCATCCAAGGGTTTCATCATCTATTTCCCTGTCACTACCGATTAAAACTCCAAAATAGATCTAACAATCCACATCACAAAATAACTAGCATTATTCTTAATAATGAACAAAGTTAACATATGACATCATCAGTTCAAAACTACTATAAGAAAAAGGTTTTATTCACTTTAACTTAGCAACAAAAATACAAATGACCTTGATTTTAAAACATTAAAATTAATATTCAAATATTCAAAAAAAATAATGGATGGTTCATTAAGTAAAGAATCATGAAAAATTATGAGTAGCAATACATTATATTAAACTTTGTAATATACAAAAGAAAAATGTATGCTTATCTTTTTTTTTAAAAAGAAAATCATAACTTATATCTCAGAATAATAATAAAAATTTATGTGTAAGCAACACACACATATTCATGTTTATACATATAATAAAAGCAATATTTCAAAAATATTCCAAGCAACTCTCTAAAATAAATAAATAAATAAAATGTATATCATACAATGATTAACAATTTTAAATTACCTAGTGACTCTACGATTTGCAAGTCACTATTTTAGATGTTTCCTGGTCCATTTCAGCGTAAAAAAAATACATTAATCAAAAATATTAGTCATTCCAATACTTAAAAATGTTTACAAAACTTTAAAATATTAAAAGATTTTTTAAAAAAATATTAATGTTGTTAGAATAATAATAAAAATATAAAAAATGTAACTTTTCCTATCCTATACAATAAATTCTAATATTAAAGTTAGTATATTTAACATAATAATTAAAACTAAATTTACGTAATTCCAATTCATGTTTGTCCTCCAATAAAGTTCAACTAAAAGTCCATCATTACTATGCAATGCTTCAAATGGGAACCTCCATGGTTGCTACATGACAAATATTGTCTGAAAGTTTTTCTAGCACAGTGATCTCTCCTCTCATAGTACTAATAACAATCAAAAAATAATTCCAATAGTCAACTCCAAAATCTCAAAAAATCTTAAGAATATGTTGTTCATCCTGTTCTGGAAAATATTTAACTACAGTCTTTTATCTGTTGTTTTCTCAGGATAACAGTTATTAATGTGATATAACTTTTCAAAATATTTCCTATAGGTAAGTTCCAGTGTTTTTGTTTACGTGAATTCCATCAACTTAAAGATGCATCATTAATAGCGATTCAAAATCAGTTCATACGTCAGCAAAAATTAGGTATTTTTCAGTTCTTTTCTTAAAAATATTATTTAATAATAATGCAGATATGTAGCAATAAAAAACTTATTTAAATATTCCATAGATTATTTATGTAGCCCTGATAATATTTATTTCTATTATCCATTTATTTTCCTTTTTTTATGTAGAATTAAGAGAACAAATTTTTATAATATCAAAATATTCCCATATTTTGATAATAACTTGATAAGTAATTTATATCCATAATAACATTTGTTTGTAATTTTCATCATTTTTCCAAAAATTTAAATAACTTTTAAATAAATATCTTTTTAAAGCTGCTGCAATTTTCTTTAAAAATATACAGTCAATAGTATAAATAAAAGAATGACATATATTTTTATACTATAATTTCATCTTGAATACTTTCATGACTATAAAGAAACATTCAGTTTTCAGTCTTTTCCGGGTAATTTTATTATCCAAATAATATCTTTAAAAGTTCTTAAAATTTTATACGCAAACATGTTAATTCTCTGAGTGATATTTCCAAATAATATCCTCCTTAAAATCCAAAGTATTTTGTATAAATAATTATAACAGTTTTTAAATAGCATGAGAAAACATACTTTCCTCTGTCATATGTTTCTCCATCGCTAACCTTCCCACACACATCAATTCAGATATATGCTCCATAAGTTACTATAAACTTGATTTAAGTTTTAAATAGAAAAAAACTAGTAGGAAACTAATTAGTTTTAGGGAAACATTCTTATTTTGACTTAATAAATTTTATAATCCTTTAAACTTTTTTAAAAAAATAATAAAATTTTAACAATTGAAACTAATTGACTATTAAATCAAATCAATTTTAAAATATTAAAGAAATAAAAAAATAGAAGTAGAAAAAAGAAGTAAGAGTGTTTAAGAAGTGAAAGCATTCATTTATATACCAGCTCTAACTTACAATCTGATTGGTTACTTGACCTGCTTATAAACTAATTTACATAATTGTCAATTTCATACTTTCAAAATTTAGCAACAAAATTATGTATCATCATTTATACTATTAATATTATGATAATATTTAATTGTAAGTTAATTTTATAATTATACCTAAACAAATCAAACACTTTAAAACAACATATTTTAAATAATAATTTATCAATTTAGCTAATACTTAATTCTAATGCATCTATTTTTAAAAATTTATCTTTATTAACTACAACTATTTTAAAGACAACTAATTAAGTGTTTTTTTATATTTATTTTTATGATATTCAAATGTTTTCAATTTTTAAAACAATTTTAAAATTAATTTGAAAACTTTCTTTTAAAACCTTGCAAGCACAAAATATGTGTATTGCTAGTCACATGGCTATAATCCCAGAAAAAAAGTGTTGCAATTTTTATATTCACTGTCTGAAAATATGATTAATTAAATATTTAACTACAAAATATTATATTATAAAAAATAACAAAATAATGGTAGAATTTGAAATAATAAATTTTGACATTATTTAGACAATAAATAACATTGAATACACTTGTATATACCACAAAATACTAAAACTTTTAATAAATCATTATAATATAACATTAAATGTACTTTTATTAAAATACAGTTAATAATGTATTTACTTTAAAATTATTACTTAAAAATTAGTTTTCAACATCTTTCTTAATAAGACTTTTAATACTTCATTTTCATTATTATCATTATGGCCAGTTCTCCCAACCATACAAAATTATAATATTTAATTTTTGCTTTATAATTTTAGCATTTTATCATAGCTTTTAAATATTTTATAACTTTTAACTTCATCTTAAGAAAGTTTTAAAAACATTATCAACATTACTATAGCACTTACAATACTTAAATTTCCTTTAATTTAAAATTGCTAAGAAATTGACTTTCAAAGCCTATTTAGACCTAATAAAAAGGGTGCAATATATATATATATATAAGAATAAACAAGAAGATATGTATACATACATCATTTAGTATAAGATTTTGTGCTCCAAAGATCAGAAAAGTGTTATAATTAATTAAAACATCTATTAAATATTTAATCTTTTTATGCTTCTTCTCCTTAAATATAAATATATATAATTATTTTTTCACAGACAATAATATGAAAAAATAGTATGAACTCAAAACTATTAGATTTACAAACTCACAAATACAAGATAAACCACTAAACATCACATGATCACTATCTCATACTAGCACATAATTATTATTAAACAAGGCAAAACTCTCCATACAGTAGTGCCACCCTGTGCCAATCAGAGTGATCAAAGGATGAGTAGGCACTAGATAGAAATTTTATGCACAAGCCTTCTGGCATCCATTGATTACTCTGATTGTCACAGGGTGGCACTACTGTATGAAGAGTTTTGCCTTGTTTAAATACAAGATAGTTCATAAACAATAAAAAAAACTTTTATATCCAAAAATGAAGCTTCAGAAAATGAATGTTATTACAAACATTTATCAAAAGTGGTTATCCTTTTTTAATTTCTTAAAATATAGTTAAAAGAACAATATATAGGAGGTTTGAACTCAGACTTTTATATGTCCCTCAACCATTTATGCTATATCATACTGCTGATACACTTGATCACACAATGTCAAAAAGATAAATAATCACCAATAAAAGTCATCATCATCATCATCAACAACCATTATCAATTCACTGCAGGATGAAGGTCTCTCCAAGTTCAATCCATCTTTTCCTATCTTTAGCTTCTCTTCTCCACATCATCCCTGCACACTTTCTTATTTCATCCACCCATTTCACATGTGGTCTCTTTCTGGGTCTTTTACAATCGCTTGGAATCCAGTTTAAAATTTCAATTGTCCATCTGTTATCATCTCTTCTAACAATATCTCCAGCCCAACTCCACTTCAGTCTTTTAATTTTTTCAATGAGGTCAGTAACACCTGTTTGTTCTCTTACCCATACATTACATTTTTGATCCCTTCTTGTTATTCCCAACATGCATCTCTCCATACTTCTTTGAGTGGTCTGAAGTCTCTGTATTGCTCTTCTAATAAGTGTCCAAGTCTCAGATCCATAAGTAAGAACTGGCAAAACACATTTATTATAAACCTTCCTTTTCAAACACATAGGCATATTTCCTTTTAGTATTTTGTGCTAAACCAGCACTCGTCAGTTGGTCCAGATTATCATCTCCACACATATATACAATCAAAGCTCAGCTTATAATAAGATAGCCAATCTTCATACTTTAATGGACAGGCTTCAAACCACTCCATCTCACAACCAGTCAGCTGTCCATTTCATTGAAAATCTGATGAGGGAATGTTCAAAGCTCATCGAAATGCCAATCTTCTCATCCTACCCATGTTATACTGGGTAATTAGTATTATTTTAGTATTGTTTTATTATGTAATTATATTTCTATACAAATATCTGTTCATTATTTAGTAGTTAACAGCTCGTTTTTAAGAAGAGGTGATTACATAAAATTTATTGTTCATTTTTGCGTTTTCAAGAAGTCATAAAGTTTATTTCTTAATCATTGTTTTACTCTAAATTTAAAGATTTGTCGTTTATCGCAAACCAGACTTTTGTTTCAATTTATGGGCTAATGCCAAATATACCAAAGAGTTATTTTGTCTTGCTTATTTAATAATAATTATTATGTTTCCAAGTTAAAATATTATACTTGTCAGAAATGAGAGATTTATTCATTATTACTTTTACAATTTATTAATTAAAGCCGTTACAATATTTTTTATCAAATATGATTTGAAATTGTTTATGCGTTATTATGATTATATATATGTGTGTGTGTCAGTTATTTAATCCAGTTATAATAATGTTTGAATTGAAAGTAAAAATAATTTAGTTCCCATCAGTTTCAGACGATGAAATGGGCCAAAAAAAGAAGTGGAAAGTTTAGAGATTTATTTAAGTATGAATTTATTATTTCTTTATTATGCTTATATATATATATATTGTAACTTTTATTTATATACGATACAAATATATTGGCATTTGGTAAAAGCTAAAAAAAAAAAAGAATAAAAGTAAATTTAGATTGTTTTTTAATATAATTTATTTTTTTAAAAAAAAGGAAAATGAAGATTAAATTGTTCTTTCGTATTTTTTTTATGTAATTAGAAATAAAAGTAGAATTGGAGAGAACAAAAGAATTCCAAAAGTAAAAAGATAAGCTAAAAGAAAAATATTTTAGCTAATTAAAGAATTAAAGATGGCTGAAAGATTTGCTAAAAAAATGAGAACTTTGTAATTGAAAAATGAGTAAAGACTGTACAAGATTATGAACCAAAAATGCCATGATAATAGCATGTGCAGAAGTCTGAAAACTGGGCCTCTAGTATAAAAGGCAAAGACCAGTTTGAAGAACGTCTTGTTTTTTCTGTTTGTTCCTTTGGCTGATTTTGGATTATTAAATCCAAAACCACTTCACGATGAAATAATCCTTCATGCGGAAGTAGACTGGGGCTTTAGCTGACATCGTTAAGAAGATGGACACTAGAAAGCTTCTGCGACTAGCCTTCAGAATAGACTACAAGATCAACAACTAATAACCAATGGATGAGCTCATTCTAACACAAAAAACTATGCATAGTTATCTACTACTTTCTCGCTAAATTTATCGGTAAGCTATGACTCTTTATTATTCCCAATTGTGACTAAATTGTCAACAAACCATCTTAAAAATATACGTATAGTAGGATCCCGATATAGACTTTTATTTATTTAATCAAGAGACTTTTGTATACCCAAGAACTTTAATTAATTGTTTTAATTACTTTATTTTATTAATTGCTTCATGTTTGAATTAGTGTGTGTTCTCTCCACTTTATTTAATTAACAATTTAACTTAAACAGATTTTTACTCTGTTAGAATAAAAATATTTCTAATAGCAATTTTCATTTGTACATTATTCTATAATATTTATTAGTGTTTATTATTAAATTTATTATTAATTTAGTAAGATTTAAAACCATGATTTACTTTTGCCAATATGTTATAAGTTCCAGGAATAATAATATTTAAAAGATAATTCTAGTTTATGGTAGAATTACCGATTCTTAAAAATAAAATAAAAAAATCTTTTCTTTTTTATTTACAACTTGTGAGGAGTGCTGGTGACAGATTTTATCAGATTCTTTTGAATCCTGGCACCCAGAACAAATAAATTAAAAGCTGATTTCATCAATAGCACAATTCTTAACAATTCTAGGCCAAGTGGATCAGGAAATACAGTTATGTTTTAGAAATAGAAATACAACTTCCTTCTTTTTGACATAGCTTGATCAACTCATGCATTTTATAATGCGTATAGAGCTCTAGCAAGATGGTAAACGTTATAATATATATATATATTGTTTTACCAGGGATTCAAATTACTCTCCCTTAATTTATTTGAGTATTTTCCATGAGTTGATTATATAGTATATTATCAGGCATTGAAAGAGCTCTCCCTTAGCTTGTTGAAATTTTTGTTAGGAGTGGATTATATCCTCCAGATTAAGTAGTTGTATTTTGTGAACTATAGTATGTAAAGCCAAGTAGTGTATTTACCTTATTTTTTTTGGTGATGAGACCGTGTCCACACCAGTTTGTTTTAAGCCTTCAGAAATTAGGCCTGGGAGTCAATTTGTACTGTTATTTAAATGATTAGAGTTACAAAAGTATATTTATCCCTCATGTATTTGTATGGAATGCATTTCCATCTTTTATTCATAGCCAATTGTAAGATAGTTTTCTGATAAGAAAAGAAATAAAGATAGAATTAATTTTTCTCACAGAACAGCTGGAGTAGAATTAGTGTTAAAGCTTGGTTGGCCATTGTCATCATCCATATTATGATGTTTATCCTAATTTTATAAGTAACCCAATTGGATTTGGTTATATTAATTATTTTTTTAACAGATAGCATAATTCAGATGCATGCATAAAATAGTATTAATTTGGAAGGTATGGAGAAATCCATCATTAATGTGTAACTCTTTAATTATTGTTTCAAATCATTTTATATTAATTATTTAGGTTTTCTACTGTCAACTCTCATAATGTTTCACCCTCAATTGAATAAGCAAGCAAAAGAAAAAAAGTGTAGCTAATTAATAGAATCACTTATTTGGTTTGTGAAAGATATATTGACCTCTTACTCTTAGATTTAAACCCCTCTCATATTATTTGATGGGCATTTGAAATAAAATGCCAAGAATTTTAGTTTCACACTTTATAATTTTAGTGCTAGTGTTTAACAAAGTTTTATTTTCATGAGTATATCAAAATTGACTGTTAATGTAAGTGTATTTGGAGTAAAATACCAAGAAGTTTAATTTCTCATGTTTATTTTCTTAGTATAGTATTAATGATGTTTCTGTGTCATAGATTTATCAGAATTGACTGATAGCCTGAGTAGATTTTTATAAGTAAAAATGTGAAGAAGTTTAATTTCTCATGTTTATTATTTTAGTGCCAGTATTATAATGTTTTTTGTAAGTCTATCAGAATGCACTGATATCTGGCATATGTTAAAGTCAAATACAGAAAGTTTATCCTTATGATATTTATTTTTATGTAGACTATTTATTCTTTGATGGTAGAATTATTGCAAAACATGTATACGCCTGTAATCTATAAAACCAAATGTTTATTTAAATTATTTTGTAATAAATGTTTTATTTATTTAAAGCTATGTTCGGAATTTTTCTTTGACATGCATTCATGTTCTATATTTCCACACATGCACACACATATGCAATATGATATGATTGCACTACTCCATAATTTAATAATGAACATGTCCAGATCTGATGATGTTGCTTTTCCTGATCCAAACACTATATGAAATGTTTGATTATTTGATGATTCTCTGAAAATTTCATTACTCAGTTATTATTTAGATGATGAGTTGAAATCAAAATGTACCCTATTTCTTTCATTATTTAACTACCATTATTTTATCAGAATAATGCTTAATTTGTATCACTACTGTTATAATAGTAATTAGTAGTTGTTAGAAAGTATAGATTTAAAATTAAGCCATGCAATAAATTAATTCCCTGAGATATTCCCTTATTATTTAGATTAGCCATTAATTCAGTTACTTATTTTAAATTACTGTGCAATAAAAAGTTAAGTAATGTTATATTTTATTTTGTACTTAATTCTAACTTACCATACAGTATAGTTAATCAGCATTACATCTTTATTTTATTAATTTAGTTTTATCACACAGTAGAGGTTGTTCTGTGCATATGGATGATGGGAAGAGATGAAGGATAGACTATACCCTTATCAATTTAAATGGTAAAACTTTATCAATTCCAATTACTTATTTATTGTAAAACTTAATAGATGTTTTGTTCCTATTAATTATAATGTTTCCTCCCATATCCAATATACATTTTACACCCTATAGATCTCTGTAACACCTAACTAAGCTAAGATAAGGTAGGATAGCATTTTAAGAGTCTCATTAATAATTTTAAAGCAAGATCAGATTAGTACTTTATTTTATGATCAATAGAAGTGGCACTCCCTGGGTATTTGTTGGTAGGAAAGATAAGAGAAATGTTGGGAGAGGGTTACAATATATAATAAAGGCATATTATTAAATAATAAGATATATTAAATTATATGTTATAATATCTTGATCAAATTATTAATACAGACAGAAACTAAATTGATGAAATTAATCATATAATTAAACTTTTTTGGAGTGCTTTTGGTAGAAATAACTTAATATTAAAAGTAAATATGTTTATATGTTTGAAAATGAAGATTTTTAGTCAATATACCAGTTTTTACTTTTGACATTTAGACATGTAACAGAAGAGCAATACAAAAACTTCAGATCATCATTAAAATATGAAGAGTTGCATGTTAGGAGTAACAAGAAGTAATCAAAAACAATATACACCTGGTTCTCATTTTATGCAGATTATTTTAATGCGATTTTGAAGTAATGCAATTCATGTTTCTTCTTAATATCTTTCATATTTTACTATATTTATTAGGTATCAAAAAATTTAAATTATTAATAATGTATTTTGACTTGAAATACTTTTTTTATCAAAAATATAATGTTATATTAGCAGCTAAAGTAAATATAGCCTGAAGCTGTATTTAGTATCTTAGCTTCTATGCAAATAACCTACTTATACTAATGAGTAAATAATAATAATAGATTTATATGTTCATATAAAAATATCACAATAAATATTCAAAAATTTTAAAGTTTTAAAACGTATTTTGTTAGATATTAATAGAAAGAAATATTTTTTTATATTTTTAAAATAAATAATAATGAAGATTTTATTGATTTTATAAACTGAAAATAATCTTTCTAATGATAATGTATAATCTTTTTGTTTTGATTGCTATCTCATTTGTTTAAATATAGAAACAGAAAACCATTAACACAGGACAAGACTGAAAGTGGTGCTAGTTGTAAATCACATCACGAATTTGATTTCTTACCAGTTCACAAACAAACGCATATTGTCAAATAGTGGTAATGATTAAAATATGTATGAAAAAATGTAAAATTAAATATTGTAGTTAAAGTAAAAAAAGTTTGTCTAGTATTAAGTTTTTTTTAAATATTTGAAATTTTTTATTAGTCATACTTTATTTCTTTATTTTTTTAATGCAAAATTTAAAGTAATTTTTCCTTGTTGCTTTGCTTTTATATGATTTCTGAAAATTACTGGAACATATCCCCCCATTTTCCAAGGTAAGTTAAGTCTATTTTGGTGTGATTTCTTTTGAGCGTGTTTTCAGAGAAACCTATCTACCGCATAAAATGAGACCCCAGTTTACATAAATGTGAGAACAAATAAATGTTACTGACATCATTGAAATAATTAAGAGATGACTTGGAGTTGCATTAGACCTATTATTAGAAAAAATGGTGATAAATGAATAGTTTAAATCTTAAACTGAATTTCAAGAGATTGTAAAAGATGTAGAAAAAGCCACATATGAGATAAATGTATGAACTTCTGGAGTGATGTGGAGAAGAGAGGTTACAGATCAGAGAAGATGGATTGCATTGTAGAGACTTTCATCCTGCAGTAGATCAATATTTTACAATAAAAATAGTCTTAAAATATTTGCAGATCTCTAATAAAAGCTATAAATTCAATTGTAACAGGAAACAAAATTGCTTTTAAAATGTAAAAGTTTATTAAAAAATACTAAAGATAAAATAAAACAACTATGCATGATTGTTAAAAAAAATAATGATTAAAACTTAAAGTATGAAGATTTGCTATCTTAATATAAACTGAGCACTGATTATATTTATGTGTGTGAGATGATAATTTGGACCAATTGATGACTGCTGGTTTAGCATGAAATACATGTATTGGTGATTATTTATCTTTTCTACATGTGTGTTATCATGTGTATCAGTAGTATGAGATAGTGTGGATAGTTGAAGGTTGTTTGAAAGTCTGAGTTCAAATCCCCTATATTTACAATTAAGTTCCAGATAGAAGAATGCATGTATTTCAAATATTACACATTAGGCCTGCATTCTGCCCATTCCTATTCTTTGTATTTAAATGGATACTGTTCTATACATGAGGGGTCAAAGGTCAACATAGGCACAACAACAATATTGGCATTAGCATGGAATGTGGACATTCTATCATCAGATTTACAATGGTATGGATGGCTGAAGAGTTGGAGGTTGGAATAGATTCCATTAAAGTATAAAGATTTGCTATCTTAATGTAAACTGAGTACTATCAGTTTTACACTTACAGTGCACTTACATTTTTTATGAACTCCCAAATGACTGGGATCTATCGAGTCTATGTGAACGTAAATATTTTTTCATGTTCTAATCAGGCTCAGGAGTTTTCTTTTAAGTAGAATTTTATTAAAATATTGCTAATCATCTTATTCAGGTTATGAAATGGACTTGAACTGTTTTGGGTTAGAGATAGAGATCAAAACAATGATGATAATTTGTTCAAATATTTACTACCTGGTGAATAATGAATCTTATGGATAATGTTTTCTTCCTCAGTAAAAAATTGTCAGAGAGGGATTTGTCCTGAAATAGGGTATTTTAAAGCTGTGTTTGCTTTACCTTTTATACATAGATTAATAACAAGGTAAAAGAATGGTTTGGTCAAGCGTTGGTGGCCTAGTGGTTAGCATAGTTGCCTTCCTAGCAGCTGGCTCAGGTTCGCTTCCCAGTCAACGCATTTGACATATGAAAAAAAAAAGAATGGTTTATAGGTTGGTAGAAAAATAAATAGACAGAAAAACCAGTATATATAAAGAAAATTACATCACGATTAGGTTTATCATTTGGTAGTAGATATAGATAGAAAAAATGACTAGATAGATAAATAGATATATCAGATAGATAGATAAAATGGATAGAGATAAAAAAGATATATATAGAGAGAGTTAGATAGATAGGTATATACATGCATACATAGATAAATATATAGATATGGGGAGATAGATCATAGTTATTATATAAGCTGGTGATAAATAGATACACAGATAAATGTTTAATAAAGTTAAGAGTTAGGCAGATATATAAATAGATAAATGAGTGGGTAATTAATGAATGAACAAGTAAGTAAACAAATAGATAGCTATACACATACATAGATAGAAAGATATATAAAACTATAGATTTATAAATAGATAAACAGAGAATAAATAAATACAGAGATAGTTACATAGATATATGTATACAGAGACATACAGAATTAGATAAACAGATAGATAAATAGATAGATTTGTTGATAGCAAAATATATTGAGATAAGTAGACAAAAAGTCAAGTAGATAGTCAGGCATACAGATAGATAAATAGATAAAAGATAGGTAAATAGATGCATTAGATAGATAAAGAAGATAATTACTATAACATACATATTTCGATAAATAATTATAGATCGATGGATAGATTGGTAAATAAACAGAAATTAAATATATGAATAAATTGGTAGCTAGGTTGATGGTTGAATAAATAAGTAGATAATTATATGTGAATAGAAAGATGTATAGACAGATAGTGAGACAGTTGGACCGAAAAATAGATAAATAGGTATGTAGAAAGATAAGTTAAAAAGGTAAATAGATTTAAATAGGCAGATGAATAGATGATGAGTGGGCAAGTGGTTAGGTAGATAGATAAGTCTATATGTAGAAAAGTAGATAAGTCAAGATTGAAGGACAGATAGGGAGATGGATAAAGATAAAGAGATATTGATAGATAGATAAACCAGCAATGATTAGTTGGTCATTTGATTAATAGAGAGGTATATAAATATGTAGTCAGATAAGTACATTTATAGATAAGTGGGTAAATGGTTAACTTGATGAATGAATGCATAGGTACATAGATAATATAACAGACAAGTAGACAGATATACAGACAAAACAATACAGCAAATCAATAGATAGATAGATAGATAGATAGATAGATAGATAGATAGATAGATAGATAGATAGATAGATAGATAGATAGATAGATAGATAGATAGATAGATAGATAGATAGATAGATAGATAGATAGATAGATAGATAGATAGATAGATAGATAGATAGATAGATAGATAGATAGATAGATAGATAGATAGATAGATAGATAGATAGATAGATAGATAGATAGATAGATAGATAGATAGATAGATAGATAGATAGATAGATAGATAGATAGATAGATAGATAGACGAATCAACATTACTTTGAGCATAAACAAGGAACTCTGGGCTTAACTGGCAGATGAATTGAAAAGATTTATATTTTGTATGGCTTAATTTATATCTTCCACAAATATGTAAAACTGAGTTTAGATTGTTAGGATGTCTTGATCATCCCACCCTTTATCTGAGCACCATTAAGTTTAGTCAGAACTTGGAAGATGGTTTGGAACTGGTTTAATATTTTCTCATTTTACTTCATTCAGCTTTATTGATTATAAATTACAACAGATTAACATAGCATTAATATTAAAATGTAAATAAAACATTCTTACCCTTTTTATCATCAGTCATTTAACAGGGGGTAGCTATCTACCTTTTTATTAGATCTGAAGGCCATGGAGTTGACATAGATTATGTTGTGGAAATGGGATGAAACAGGGTAGAACAGAATATGGAAAAACTTGGGATGGGAAATGGAAAGAGGTTCAAAGTGGCTATCATGTTTCTCTGGACACAGTTGCTGAGAGATTCCTGATTTCATATAAGAAGTCACACTGCATCACATCACACGCCACATACTATTGATCAGATATCTTCCTTTCTTAACTATCCAAAAACCATTGATTGTATATCCTAACTAAATCAGCATGATTTGAGATTCTTCCAAGATTATTAATTGTAATTGTACTTTAAAAATTAAAAAAAAAAGCCTCATGTATATAACATATAATTAATGAATTTATATACTGTTTGAAAACAACAAACGATATTGCATCTTATAATGCATCATTTTTATCAATTGTTAAAGTGCTTATCTATAGTGATATCAAAGGCTATATATATATATATATATATATATATATATATATATATATATATATATATATATATATATATATATATATATATATATATATATATATATAATGGTATTTAAAAGTGTTCTCTTCATTAAATTATCTTATTATTAAAATGCTGTAATTAATTACCTTTTAGCTCTTTTTAACATTGGTTAATTGCAAAGTGTACAACATATATTGCTTCATAAAAAAATATATCAATGCTATTATATCAATAGTGACCTAAATATATACATTATATATCATAATATGAAGGATTTAATTAATCATATACTATTTACAAGTGTGAATACATTCAGAAAATATATAGTCATGTCAGAAAATAAAATTGATTGCAGTAAAATACAATGTTTATTCAATTGGCCTACAATAAAAATAATCAGAATTCGACAAATATGATCATTATGTTAACCTCACTTCATAAATATGTATGTTATTTTCACTAGGAAACATCACACTATAAAAAATACAGCTACAATAAAAATAATCATAATTTAAGAGTTATTAATTATAATTTGTTGATTAATTAAATAAAATTTGACTTAATTTTTATATGCAATGATCAAATATCCAACAAAAAAATATTTGTCCACAATGTTGTTATAGATATATACTTAATATAATAATCAATCTAAATAAAATTGAAACAATCAGCTAATTATATTTACAATTATTTAATTATCAAACTGGCTTTCATCTCTTATTGAGACCTTTTCAAGATATAAAGTTTTATACATCACATGACCTATCAACTACATTTACTCCATCTATTAGGCATTATTCTACTTTCAACAATACAATGACCAATAGGTGGAGTAATAAATGTAATTGATAGGTCATGTGAAAACTTTATATCTTGAAAAAGATCTCAATAAAAGATGAAAGCTGGGTTGATAATTAAATAATTGTAAATATAATTGTTTGTTTGTTTCTATTTTATTTAGATTGTTCATTATACATAATTTTTGTTTATAATAAAATCATATTCCCCCCCCCCCCCGTTTTTCCTTTTTCTGAACTTATCATTCCTTAAAACTCATCCCCCCCCCCCCCCCCCCCCCCCCCCCCCCCCCCCCCCCCCCCCCCCCCCCCCCCCCCCCCCCCCCCCCCCCCCCCCCCTCCCTCTTTTCTTTTTTTTCCCCTCATTCCCCTTTCTCTTTCAAATTTACCATTAAAACAACATATTCTTTCCATTTCCTTCCTCAATTTTTAAAAAAAAACCCCCCAAATTTCCCCTTTTTTATTTTTTTTTAAAATCCCAATCCACCCCTTAAACAAAAAACCACTTTCCTTACAATTTTCAAAAATAAACCCCCAAAACTCTTAAAAACTCCCCATACAGTAGCGCCACTCAGTGCCAGCTCGAGTAATCAATGGAGGCACTAGATGGGTATTTTATGCATGAGCCTTCTTGCATCTATTGATTACTCTGGTTGGCACTGAGTGGCACTATTGTAAGAAGAGTTTTGCCTGTTTTAATAATAGTTATGTGCAAGCATAAGAATGGTGATCATGTGATGTTTAGTGGTTCATAAAAACTCATCATGAAATACACATTAGCTTCATACAAAAAAACTAATGACTTTATTGCTCAGGATTTCATAAAAAGCTTGAGTGCCAAAATAAGTTCTGGGATCACCCAATCCCATATCAGATACACTACCAACTGTGCTAAACCACACCTGACATTAACTACATATAAAACATATTCTTTATCAATATTTATTACAATGGCATCATGTGGACAGGGCTATTTAGAGCAATATAATAATATGAATATAAATTTATTCATTATTAATATTTTGGTTGTTTGTATTTTTATGAAAGTCTCTAGTGATTAGTCAAAATAAGAGTCATAGATCACATGATCCTATTCTCTTAAGCTTGTAAGTTATCACAATGAGGATTGCCAATTCCTCAACAAGCTTTGTGTTAAATGCTTAGCCATTTAAAGTAATTAAAATATCTCTGTCAGGATCCCCCTCCCCAAACCTCTGACCATGGTTTTGCACTTTGGCACTCCTCAGAGAGGTGCCAAAGCCTGGCACCTCTCTGAGGAGTGCCAAAGCATGAAATCATGGTCAGGGGTTTGGGGATGGGCTGACAGAGATATTTTAAATGCTTTCTCTGGCTAAGCATTTAACACAAAGCTTGTTGAGGAATTGGCAATCCTCATTGTCTCTAATGATTAGTTTATTAAATTTCATTATCTTTGTACTTTATTATAATTTCATAAATTTTTAATTATTTGTTAAAAACATATGTTTACAAACCAAAATTATTCCTAAAAATATTTCAAATTTGGAAATATAGAAAAAAATTATTCAACTGAAATGCATAATAGAAATAATATGAAAATTAACTTTTTTTGTTGAACAATTATCAAATTACTGATAAAATTATTAAAATTATATTTGTTTATCTCAGTATCTAAAACTCAAATTATTGTTCAGATTATTTAAAACTGATTTAAATTTTTAATTACAATTTTAAAAGTGACAAAAAATAAATATACTACAGTCAATATAAATGTGTTCTCATTCAGCCAATTCCAAGTTGTAGCCATATCTTATTGATTTTCATGTATAAATATTTATAAAGAATACATATATTACCTCAACAATTTTTTGTATAGTGAACATCCACATATGATTCATTTATAAATAAAAGTAAAAGAACATGCAAGATTGATCTTGTATCAAACAGAATGGCAAGATTAGTTATTTAATTTTCTAAGAGGTTTTTTTTTTCAAATAAAATCTGAATCTAACCACAATATTCTTTTAAAAAATAAATATTACACAAATATTTTTTGGGAGGAGGGGAATTATAAATATGTAAAACTAGAGAAAATATATGTTTTTATTTTCAAAATCTAATAAAAATGAATATACTCAAAAGTTCTTATGAGTCTTTATGGTAAAAAGAACTAGAAATGTCCAATCAGCAATATTGTGAGTTAGTTGTTGACACATTCATAATAAATTTATTTTTACAATACTGTCATTTTGTTTTGTTTTAATTATAAATTAATATTCATTTAATTTTAGTTTTTACTATCAAATATGAATACAAATTATGCAAAATATCACTAAAGATAGCCACAAAAGAGTAAGTTAAAGCAGAATCAAAGCAATCACATACTCCAGGTTCATCTCATATTTTAATCTTATGATCTACTATATTTACTGGTATATAGCATACAGTGGTGTATAAGATGCATCCCCCTTTTTATACACATTTCTAAGAAAAAAAATAATTTTCTACATTTTTTTTAAAATTTCTACAATGATTTTCTGTAATAATGTATAGTTATTTATGCCTACAAAAGTGTAACTAAGGAACACTAATTAGGTATATTTTAATCTTCATCTTCAAAATCCAGAAATTCATCTTCAGAGCTAAACAAATAATCACATAAAACCTCTCCTTCAGAAACCAAGTCTTCATATAACAAATCCTCTAAATGACTTTACAACTGTCTCGTGTTTCCCAGCATCCCAGAAAGTTTTAATCCATTTACAAATGTGTGAAATGCTAGGCCTTTTCCCTCTGGTATCACTTCAAAATCTGTCAACTGTATCCAACTGTTTCAGTTCTCCTTCATGAATCCTTTAAATTATTTATTAATGCACACATCTAAATGTTGGAGCTGGCTCCTTAGGCCACCTGAAATTATAATTTTTGAGTTTTCAGTTGATTTTATTTTTCACAGGTTCTCTGACTTTGAAACTTATCCCATATTAACAAGACAGGTTTCTTTAACAATCCATGACTATGCCTAGACCACACATTATCTATCAACAATTTTATCACCCTGACATCTAGTTCTTAGAATAACATGCACAAACATACCTTTATATATATATATATATATATATATATATATATATATATATATATATATATATATATATATATATATATATAACATAATTAGCATTAGTAGCTCTTAACAAGCTTTTCTCAATATCCTTATCTCCAGACCGGTTTCTAGTTGTTGGCTGCCATAAGTGAGGTGCTAGGATATTCAAACATAGTACAAGCTTAATATTGAATTTCAAAGATCTTACACTTTTCACTTTTTATCAAAAAAACCTTTTATTATAGATTACAGTTTTGACTGTACCATGCAGTCTTCATCAGATTTACAAAATTTAAACACACATACAAATACAACCATTAAAATACATTATTTTATATAAAAATATTAAATTCCTATCAAACTTTTAAATTTTTAATTTTTTAAAATTTTTTTTAACTTTTTCAATCCAAAAACAAAGGAGGAAGAAAAGAATTTTAGAAGGACTATAGTACTGTGACAGTCAGATGATGTATGTTGATTTAACCCAGTTCGAATACTAGGCGAAAGTACCTCAAGGCCAACCATACGCGAGATATTAATCAAGAATACTATGACCTCTGCCTATTCGTCTAGTCTTGAAGCTATTATGAACCGAACAACACTATCTGAGCCACACATAAATTATTTTTCAACCGGCCACAAAGCTTAGCAACAGCGGTAGAGACATGGACGGGAAATCCTAAGGAGCTAAATAGTTAAATGTGTGTAAAAGTACTAAGAAATGTGTTTTGCGTTATGCGTGCCTGGATCATTGAAAAGTAAAAATAAAGCATTTAATATAATTAAGAAACTCAAGCTTTTTATAGTTAAATCATGTTTAATTAATGACTTTAATAATATGACTAATGATATAATGGCCTCCGCTATTCCCCTAAATTACTGAAACAAACTAATTAGACAATCAAAACAGATTAATAGGTTTGCGGTCTAAATCTCTTCCCAATTTTAATAAAAATTGTCAACTCGATCTTCTCGATAACGTACGATAAAAAAAGAATCTTTCGCAAGCATTTCTAATTGCTTTGCGCTAAAAACAGGGTTTAAAAATTATTTAAAACGTATATAGTTAAATCAGATATACGTAAAGCTAATGGCGGACAAAAGAGGCGTTATCAAAGAGATCAAGTTGGCACACAAAAGAAACCGACTCGCATTTAATTAACAAACATAAATAAAATTGGAAAGAGATTTTAAATGAACAAAAATTAACTATTAAACTCAACCGCAATGGAATACTAAATATTTACACAGGTTAGTGAGGAAGAATAGCGAAGGGGAAAAGGTTACATATAGATAGATGATCACACAATATATATATATATAATTTAAGGTTAGTCTAATAAAAATGGTTACATAGCAAATACATATAAATTCACTGAAGCATTTAGAAAAAAATGAACAAAAGGTAGCATAAGAAATAGTTCAATAGAGGAGATACGATTACCGTCCTTTTTCCTTGGTCATGTTCCCTACGGCGTTCGTGGCTTGATCCGACCGTCGAGATGTAGTTGTCCGGACAATGAAAATATGTAGTATGGTTTCACGAAAAGTTCTCCAGACAGGCACAGAGTTCAGATGACTATTGAATGGATATTAAGGCATTTTGAATGGTATTCCGGAACCTCGGCGATAGGCAAAGCTATTTATTTGCCTAGCCGAGCATAGTAGAATCTATCAAACTTATATGATTTTTAGCTTGAGCAGGTTCAAATTTCTTCATGATTTGTAGACAACAGTTGTAGACTTTTTGAGAATAAAATCACGAACAAAATCTGACAGAGTTCTCCTAAGAGAAATCTGAATGCACCTTGCAATAGCAAAATCTGAATCAATCTTGCAATAGCGAACTCTGAAAGAATCACCTTCACAAGGAAAATCAGAATCAACTGAATCCTTCAAAAGGAAAAATCTGAATAATAAGACTCCCTCAAAAAGAAAAATCTGAATCATCAATCTTTTGTTCTCCCTTCTATTTATACCCTCTCTGTCAGCTACCTTCTATTGTTTGTATGATCTGAGATCTTGATAAGCCTCCCCATGCTCCTTTGTTTCAAAGCAACACTTTCTAAAAATAACTTTAACTTTTTTACTCTAATTTTCTTACTTCAAAGTTTGAATTCTCTTAATTAAAAAGAAAGAAAGAGAAGGCCATCTTTAATTACACTTGAATGGCTCACTAATTAAAACTATACATTCTTTTAGAAAATGTTGGCAGGCTTATCTCAAAATCAAATCATACTAAATATTTTAACAAAATTTTAACAACAATATATTATTATTTTTTTATAGTAGAATAAGCATTTTATTTCAGCAGAATTTTGCATTAACTCATATATATGCGCTAGATGTATATATATGTTTGACTAATAGGTTAAGCAATTTATTATTAATAGAATGACATTTATTTAAAACAAAATATTTAAATGTAATACACATTTAATAAGCATAATTATTTTTAACTCTAATGCAAAACCCTGCTGATATTGGACTATAAACTTAATTTAGGTCTACAATATTAATCAAGTTTATAGGAAGATGTGAAGCATGGATTGGACTTCAGATCCATTGCTTCAGTACAAGCTTATTAAATTAAGCCATGTGATGTATAACTTGATTTTCTTGCAAATATGTGTATTTATACAAATCAGAAGTTTTAGACTGACTGAAATTTTAAATTATAATTTGATTACCATTGCAGCATAAGACACACCCCATATTTTAGGCATATTTTGAGAGAAAAAAGTGCATCCTATAAACTGGCAAATATAGTCTATTTAAAAACAAATGTCCGCACACATCCTTCTTTTGCAGACTATTTTCTGTGAAATATGATTCTTTAGTATGACTTCTTTTCTCATAAAAATTTAAACAAATAAATATTCTTTCTCATATATATATATATATGAAACTATAGTATTCATGATAGCTTTTCAAAATGTCCAACATAGTACTTAGCCATATAAAAATAAACAAAATCATCAATAAAGCATACCAATTATTATTATTAAAGATTGGATGAAACAGTTCTTTGTTTTTATTATAATCTTATTTTTCACTATTTGCAAGGTACATGATTTTTTAAATTTTTATTGTGTTTATAAACATATATTATTATCAAATCAAGGTCAATTTATTATATTCTGATATAGAATACTGAATTAATATTAAAATCAAGTGTTGAAAGCTTTCAAACTCTCACCAGGGAGAACAATTAAATCAGTCACATGATAGATCTATCAATATACAATGTGCAAAAGGTTAAACATTATTTAAGTATTAAAATAAATGGCATATTAATTATTGACATGTTTTCTTATAGAAAAATTATGAGATAATTTTTAACTCTAAATAATTCTATTAAATAATTAGATATTTCAAATTGATAAAACATATTTTCATAAAATTTTAATATAGACAATATCTATGGGCTGTTTTATTTATATCATTTAAATCTGGGAGAATTAACACATTTCAAATTTTATAAAATTATTATGAATGGAAAATTAATCCTATTTATATAAATTTACACAATTTTATATATTTTAAAATTATCTAAAATATAAATAGCATTTAAAATTTATGCATTTCTCTTTTTTACTTTCATATAATAATTTTTTGTAATATTACTTTATACAATAATCATTTAATTCAAAATATTAAAATACATAAAATATTAACATTTTTCTTATGCACTTTCTGACAGCTTTTGGGGGCCATTTGGATAACATTAAAACTTCTTATTTTAATGAATAAACCTTCACATTTCAGTTAAACTGAGCCTACTATTTATAGTAGATAATGAGGAATATGTGGAATTTAGTAAACTAAAAATTAAAATTAATATTTTTCTTTTTAATTGATATTATAACTGGAATACAATAGAAAAATTAATTCCAAAATACTTTTTTAATTAAAAATATTTTCCTAATCATATTTATAATTATTGTATAAAAGATAGACTTTATTGACATACTTTTAAAAATTTATATTTATTTCAAAATTTCAAGAAAGGTTATTTATATTATTCTCTTAACTCTTGAGCAATCATTTCCTTTAATTAATGTAGCTTGTTTGTTCAAGAAATAGTGTGGTTATTCACCACTTTAAATCACTGTTTACTGTTATTTTAACTGATATCAATGTAGGATATTTTTATAATGCTATTTCTGCTCTGCTTTTATTTATTTAATAATTATTAAAAAAATCTGTAGAGGTCAGTGTGTCATGAACAGTCAGCAGATATTAAATATCTTTAGTCCATTGGTTGAAATAAAAACAATTTCCAGTGTTTCTTTCTTTTTGTTTTTTTGTAACAGTGTTTCTTTATTGTAGTCTTATTTTCACACAAAATTTGTGGAATAGAGAATATGATTTTTGCTTATTTATTAAGTATTTTTAATTACTTTTACACACTAATTGGTTGATAATTATGTAAATCAAAAATACACATATACACTTTAATTTTATTTATACATTTTTTTATTTATTTTTAGAAATAGAAGTTAATAAACTTAACTGTAATATTAGTTAAGAAAATCACAGTGTAGGTTTAACCAACCTTTATAAAAAAACTGATCATATAAAGTCATTACCTATCTGAATTGATATGGTTTTAAAATATTTTCAAATATTGTAAAAATTGTCAAAAAAATATTACATTTTAAAGCAGAATTTTATAGATTTATCATAAAACAATCTTTTACTTGTTTATATTTTTAAAAAATTAAAATAAAAAAGAATTTGTTTATTTTCTGAAATATTTATTTTCATGTCATTGTATGATATATTACATCTTTCCTTCTTATTTCAACTCATTGTTTTTAATATATGCTAAGTTAACATGACTTTTTAGAATATTTTTCATTTGTAAAATTAAATTTAAAGTAAATTAAATTCAATTTCATGAGCTATAACATAAAATAAACATTTTATTCAGAAATGAAAGGTTGACCTTTTTCCAAATACTTCCATTAGGTAATATTTACTAAGGCAATAAACCTAAAGCATGTGTGATTGAAAATGTGATGGTAGGGACCTCTACAGGTCTTAACCACAAGCTTATGCATTGGAAGAATAGAAAAATAGAATTTGCTAATACTGAAACCATTAAAGCATATAAATATAATCATTTATAGTCATTAAGTTATTTATTTATTTTTACTTATATGATAGAACTATATTGGTTTGTTATATGAAATTTTTAGACTGTTGCTTTAACATAATCTTCTAATGACAAGTAATAAATTCTCTGAATATTTACAATTATGGATTATAAGATTTAAAGATAAAACAATATTTACAGCATTATAGTAAAAAATTATATTAACTTTAATAAGTTTATATTTTTAAAATAAATAATGAGTTCCTATATATTCATACTATTTCATTTACTAAATTTGGTATTTTATTAAATTTTGAGTTTTTTCTTGCTCTGAATTTTGAAATTTTATCCATGTGATAAACTTATCTCTTACTTCTGAGTTTTGATCATAGTAACAAAGATGGTTTTAAACCTTTTGATGTGATGTGATGTGATGTACTGTGGCTTCTCCTTACAAGAAGTCAAGAATATTTGAGCAATTATGCCCAGATAAACCTCTGATCCACTTAATTTTCCATTCCCCACTCTCTAAGTTTTCCCATATTCTGCTCCATCCCATTTCCACAACATAATCTTTGTCAACTCTATAGCCTTAATATCTAATTCCCCCTTATCTTTTCCCAAACTCAGCATAACAACCAATAATTCACTTTCTGTATAATCACTTTTTTTCATATTTATTCTTGCATAACTTCATTATATGTACCCTTTCTGTTTTCAAACATTTACATTCAATTAACAAATGCCTAATATTTTATATTCCTTCCTTATATAATTTACAAAATAAATCACCCATATTTTTCCATTTACATGTATATTCTCTTGTAGCTAAAGATCCCATTCAAGCCTTAAACAATAAACTACTTTCCTTACTATTATCATATATTAACTCACACCTAATATTCTGTTTATTTATATATATATATATATATATATATATATATATATATATATATATATATATATATATATATATATATATATATATATATATATATATATATATATATATATAAACTCTTTTTACTCTCCATACTATTACTCCATGTCTCTAACTCCCTATTCTTTATTAATAAATCTATTCTTTTATCCCATTCCTTACTACTATAACACTCAACAATCTTAACACAATTATCCCATCTTTTGTACAAATATACTGATATAAATTCCTTATCCAAATATTTTGCATACCACATTACCTTTTTCACCCATCTTGTTACATGCCCTTTACTCATAACCCAATTAAATACTAATTTGGCTATTTTTTTATTATCCATAAACTGCAATCTACCAAACATTTTCATTTTACTTTTTGTATCTCTCATATGAAAACTTGACCATCCCATTTCTCCTTGAATTTCCTCCTTTGCTGTCCATATATCTGCATCCAATTCTGACAGTTTCTATTGTTCCATCTGGTAAGAGTTTTTAAAAATATTTAACCTATCTGTTTTTATAAAATTTTAGTTATACTAAAATTAACAAATTGGATTTGATTTTCTTTTAATTTAATATTATAGGCAAATGACTGATTTAAATATTTAAAAACTGACCTGTAAATAAAACCAAGCACCAGGTCATCACAAATATTTATATCAACATTAAAGCCAAAAATCAATAAGTTCATTTTTGTTTTTTTGTTTTTTTAAAGAAATGAAAGGAGAGTTACGATAACTTTATCAAACTCTCTTTTAAAATCTGATATCTTCTAACAAAAATTATAATATTTTAAAAAAAATTAACGTTAAATAATTTTTTGAGATAGTACTATAATATGCAATGCCATTTTTTAACCCTTATATTATGGTCAAGGTTATTAACATCTATTTCTAAAAATAAACATAAATAAATAAATTAAAAGTTTACATTTATAATAATCAATTAATTAGTGTGTAACATAATCAAAAATACTTTATAAATAAGCCAAAAAACATTTTACATTATACTTCAAAATGTTCACATGTAAACTAGTCCTGAAAAATGGGAATGCTCTCTGAGTGTGTTCTTCTGTCAACAGAACAAGGAAGACATCTTTTGTTGTTAGCTGCAATCCATATTTTCACATCAATAAAAGTATTATGTTAAAATCTATTTTATAAAAAAACGGTAGGTCTTTATCCGTTAGGATAACATTAATACTATGGTCTAAAGTTACAGGACAATAGCATCTTTTCTGAAAACAATTTCAATGATTTTCAACAATGATGGGTTTCCCAAGTTAAAAAGAGTGATGCCTGAATCATTTCCTGAATAATCCAGGTATTATAATAAAACAGGTATAAAAAAGACTTATGCACATATATATAATTTGAATTAAAATTTCATATACAATAAATTGTGTATTTAATATGTATATACATAGTATATGGTGCATGCTCTTATTATATATTCAACTTGGTTGCATAATTCAAAAATAAGATCAGTTTATATTTGCTTGAATATCATTTGATTCTCTCTCGTTCTCTCTCTCTCTCTCTCTATATATATATATATATATATATATATATATGTGTGTGTGTGTGTGTGTGTGTAAATATTGAAATGGAAATTTCCATATGCTTATCTTGAAATAGTTCACTTATAATGTAGACAGGCATACAAAATTTACATGGCAAGCTGAAATCACATTAACTAGAATTAACATAATTTGTCTGACCCAGCTATAAATCAATTGCTTAATCATATTCATGTTGCCACAGACAGCTATGATGTATGCTCTTAATTGCAGGAATCAGTTTTCAATTTTTGGCAGTAAAAATTTTGACTATTTCAATGATTCAGTCAAAGACAATGCTCTCACACTAAAGATTTTCATGGTGCTTTTGTCATGTAATTTAAATTCACTCTTTTGCAGCTGTCTTTAGCATTTGTTTACCAGTCTTGTATTCATTTGACATTAAAAACAGAAACTAAAAATATTGATTTATTAATTTAAAATAAAACAACATCAAAATCATAGAAGCAGGAGAGGATGTATGGAAGTTTTTGAGATCGTTCAAGCCTTTGTTAGATTTTAAAAATGAAAATGTTAAATTTTTAATTTTTTTATTTATTTATGATTATTGTTGCAAAATATTTGTAAAATATTTACTTTTTGACAAGTGCATTATGATTAGATTCAGATTTTATTTCAAATTATTTATTTTTAAAGAAGATAAGTTAAGAGAAATACAATAATGTAAAGTAAAAGTTTGTTATTGGGGGGAAATTAGAATGCCTTTAAAATCTCAATAGCAACTATTTGTTTTATCATTTTTTTAATAACTATAAGTGCAATTTCAAATTTCAAATCAGAATTCCATTGCTTCATATAGTTTTATTAATAATTTATTCAGATAATAAAATTAAAAATAAATTTAATTTTTATTGGCAATTGTGAAAAAATAAAACCCATTATTCTTATTATGTATTTTATTTTATTACTTTTTTATATTTGCAAACTTGAAAATATTATTTTTAAAAATGATTTTCATTTGTAAACTTATATTTCTAACAAATACTTTCAAATTTATGAAAATATAATAAAAATAAATCCTTCATACTCAATAAAACACCATTGAAGTACAATAACTAATCTTTCTTATTGCATTTCCACATCATATAATACTAAATCATCCATGCACTTTACTACCATTACACATTGTACCACATTTTACAGTTTACCATTTCAATTGCTCCAGCAATCTTCTTCAAAACAATCTTTTTCAGAACTTTTATATCTCCTAATTTCAACAACTAACAGTTGAACTTAGGAGATATAAAAGTTTTGAAGAAGATTGCTGGAGCAAGCAAAACTGTAAATGAGGGTGGTAAATAAAGCATTGTGTAATAGTAGTAAAGTGCATGGATGATTTAGTATTATATAATAAAACACCATTGAGGTATTAAAACAATATAGCAGAACATATGTTTAGGGTGTAACCCCTTTCTGATTAAAAATAAAAAGGAGAAATTTAGTAATCGCCATTAGAAACTGTCAAAATAATATGAATAATTAAAAGGGTTTTTATAATAAATTTATGTGAATTATTAATTTTTATTATAATATCTAGATGCCAGGAGCTATTAGTGGTAAAATAATTCAAAGAAAAACTATATTTGTAGCCAATGGAAATTAAAAATTAGAACCTAGCCATATTAAATGGAGCTAAAAGAATACAAATATACTTGTATTTCGATGTCTTTGTTTAAATAACAAAACTATAAGTTTATACAAAATTATCTTTTTATTATTTTTACATTATTATTAAATTTTCATTTTTAATTATAAAGGTGGTACTCATGTTCAATTTTATTAAATTTTTGTACATTTTTAGAGCAAATTTATCAAGTAAAACTTTGCTAATGTTAGAGACTAAAAATAAAATAAAAACACTACTGGTCAAAAATCATCATAACTATTCTTCCAATATTATGTTTATCTGTCATAATATCAATTTTAATTTTTTAAACAGAGTTTTCATTATTAGAAGTTATGTTTTAGTAGGACGCCTATGAAAAATATTAAATTTTAAAAGAATCATTATTTATGCATTCATATATATTGTTATAGTTTACAGCTATTTGCTTTTGACAATTTATTTCTATTTATCAATATTTTGTTTATTTATAAGGCTAATGTTTTATTTTTTAGACTTAAATTATTTCATTTAATTCATGTCTAGAATAAAAAATGAAATAATATATATATATATTACAAAAAAATCAAGTCACATGTCACATGACCTAATTTAAGAAGCTTGTATTACAAATGTTATTTATAGAGCTTGCAAATAAGCTCTTAACAAGCTTTGCAGAATATCCCCAACCCCAGATCGTTTTCTGCTATTGGATTCCTCAGCTAGGATATTCAATCTAATGCTTGAATATCTTAGCACCTCACTGAGAAATCCAGTAGCAGAAACTGGTCTGGGGTCAGGATGTTCTGCAAAGTTTGTTAAAAGCTTATTTGCGAGCTTAACATATATAATATTTTATAAAAAATGTTTTTTTTTTTTAAATTTGAAGTATAATCAATTTTTTTAAAACCACAAATTAAGCTTCTATGTTTTACTTCAAATCAAAGAAAATGAAAACATCCATAAATTAATTATTTCAGTCATTAGTTTTGGAAATAGTACTTGAATTAATTAATTTATGAATATTCCCTGACTTTATTTCAGGATAAATATAGCAACTTAAGTTTTGTCAAAGCAAAGTACACCATATTACTTTGAATATAAGATGTCCCCAGATTTAACATGCAGTAGGGGTGCAGAAAGAAGTTTGCTATTAACATAAAGGAGACCCTTTGATTCCTCTTGGAGGCCTTAAAGGAATTGAGCAGGGCAAATTCCTAATGTCCACTCCAGATGTTCTTGTCATTGCAGCTGTTATTACTATGTGATTATCCATACAGTATATGAACATGGATGAGCTGCTCACCAACATGCAGTAGCCAGCATAGTGAGTTTATTGGCTTTTTACCTCTGAGTTTAAGATCAAGAAACAGCACGGTCTTTTTTCTCAGTTGCCTGATAAGGCATAATGAATGTTTGTGTAAATGATAAATATTTTTCCAAAATATATACAATTATGACAGACAAAAATAAATCATGGCCCTTATTCCCAGGAGGCTGTAAAGTCACCAACCAAGGCAGCGGTTGGTGTTGAAGGTAGAGGGTGCTAAGAATCCCCTGATTGCAGACCCAGGCTGCCATTTGATGACAACTTTTTATTTAGGTACTTACAACTGCAGATCACTTTCAAGTGAAGGAAGATTGCAAGAGTTAGAAGAAGAACTGTCTTATATTAAATGGGACATTATTGGACTTTGTGAAGTTAGAAGAAAAGGTGAAGAGACAATTGATTTAAAAAGTGGACATGTACTCTATTATAAAGGCACAAATATTGGAAATACAAGTGGAGTAGGATTCATTATAAATAAAAAGTGGAAGAACAACATTGTGGAGATTGAAGGTGTATTGAACAGAGTGACAAGATTAGTTATACAACTTAATAGCAGATACCAAATGCAGATAATTCAGGTTTATTCCCCAACAAGTTCTCATAGTGATGAAGTATTAGAAGATTTTTATATGGATGTACAAAAGGCTTTTGATCAGAGTAAACAACATTTTAAATTGTTATGGGAGACTTTAATGCTAGAATTGGTAAACAAATGAAAGATGAAAATGCTGCAGGTAATTTTGGTTATGATAATAAAAATGAGAGAGGATGTAGAGTTGTGGAGTTTGCAGAAAAAGAAAACTTTATATTATGAATTTTTTTTTTGAGAAAAATGTTAAAAGAAAATGGATATGGAAGCATCCAAATGAAGGTACAGCAGAATTGAATTATATTTTGACTAACAAAAAATACATATTTCAAGATTGTAATGTTCTTAATAAATTTAACACAAGAAGTGGTCATCGATTAGTAAGATGTAAGATATGTGTTAATGCAAAACTAGAGAGACAAAAATTATTAAGAAAAACAATATTTACAGTTGATATTCCTAATCTTCAGAAACATTCTAATGAATTTAAATTAGAACTTACAAATTGATTTCAAGTATTAGTATATTTTGAACATGATTCAGATTTGAATGAAATTAATATGAAAATAACTGATACACTTTTAAAAACTACAACAAAGATAGCTGGTAGAAAAAAGCAGCAATTGACCAATAAAATTTTTACTGAGACTAGACAATTTATGAAGAAAATAAGGAATATGAAGACAGACAACAATGATGCATTAAAAAGGATTGAACATCTCGAATTTCATAAAATGGTGCGGAAAAGAGTTGAATATGATATAAGAAAATATAACTGTGAACTAGCAAAGAAAGCTGTAGAAGAGTGTAAAACAACATTTTGATATTGGTAGGAAATTTATATCTGCAATAAGAAAAAAAGATGGAATTATTACTAAAAAGAGAGATGACATCATGAAATGGGTAGAAGACTTTTATCAAGAATTATGTAGTAATAAAGAACAAGTATCTCCTATATCTATTACATCCTCCAAATTGCCAGAATTTTAAATGAAGAAATACGACATGCAATTAAATGTATAAAGAAAGGCAAGGCTCCAGATAATGATGTAATTATAATTGATAGATTAAAAGAAACAGGTGAAGAAATATAATTTTTTTTAGCAAAGTTTTATACCAAATGTCTAAATGATAAAGATGTACCAGATGATTGGAAGAATGCAGTATTAATATTAATATTTTAAAAAGGTGATAATGAAGATATTATAAATTACAGATCTATCAGCCTTTTATCAGTTTTATACAAAATTTTTACCAAGATAATTACAACTCATCTACAGAGAACATTGGATTTTCATCAACCAAGAGAACAAGCTGGATTTAAAAGTGGTTTTAGTACAGTAGATCATATTCAGGTATTGAGAGAAGTTATAGAAGGGACAAATGAATATGAGTTGCCATTATGCTTTGGATTTGTAGATTATGAAAAGGCATTTGATTCTATAAACATTTCTTCAGTGATTAAAGCATTGGATCATCAAGGTATAGATCCAGGATATTGTCATATTTTAAAGATTATTTATAAAAATGCAACAGCAACAATTAGATTACATAATGATACTATGAAAGTCAACATTAAGAAGGGTGAAAGGCAGGGTGACTCCATATCTCCAAAACGTTTTACAGCATTACTGAAAGAAGTATTTTGTGGATTAAAATGGGAAGCTAAAGGAGTGAAAGTAAATGGAGATTATTTAAGTCATTTAGATTTTGCAGATGATAGTTATCAGATGAAAGTAAGAAAGAAGGACTAAAGATAAATGTTAAAAAGACTAAAGTAATGTTTAATGAATTTTCTCAAAATATGAAAATAAAGATTGATTATGATGGGTTAGAAGAAGTTAACAGTTACAAATACCTTGGTCGGATTATTAATACAGATGGAAACATAATGGATGAAATTAATCATAGAATTAAACTTGGTTGGAATGCTTTTTGTAAAAATAACTTGATACTAAAAGGAAATATGCCTGTGTGTTTGAAAAGGAAGGTTTTTAATAAATGTGTTTTACCAGTTCTTACTTATGGATCTGAGACTTGGACACTTAATAGAATATCAATATAGAGGCTTCAGATCACTCAAAGAAGTATGGAAAGATGCGTGTTGTGAATAACAAAAAGTGATTGAAAATGCAATATATGGGTAAGAGAACAAACAGGTGTTATTGACCTCATTGAAAAAATTAAAAGACTGAAGCTAGGAGAAATGATAATAGATAGACAATTAAAATCTTAAACTGGATTCCAAGAGATTATAAAAGACCCAGAAATAGATCATATGTCAGATGGATGGATGAAATAAAAAAGTGTGCAGGAGTGATGTGAAGAGAAGCTAAAGATCAGAGAAGATAGATTGAACTTGGAGAGACCTTCATTCTGAAGTTGCCTGGTAATGGTTGATGATGAGGAGGAGGATTTTAAGATTGAAAAATATGGGGAAAAAAATTAATGATGATTTTATTAAAAAATAAAAACATTTTTATTTACTTAAATAAGAATTAATGTAAATACAATAAGCTCACCTAAATTATTGTGAATCTTCTCACATACTTTCACTTTCCACATCTTCACTTTCAGAACTTGAATTCTCATTTTCATTATGCCACCAGGGTACATCATCTTCAGATTATTTAAGTCATTATCTATGCAATATTTTAAGAAATATTTTTTTGATAACTTCTTCAGTTATATTTTTTATACTGCAAAACCCATTCAAAATTATGTATATATTGTTTGCATTCAAAAGATGATAGCAGGTTACGTGAGTAACTTGTTTTTGTTTTTCATATATATATATTGTTTGCATTACAAAGTCTTTTTTAAATGTAAATACCATAATGTTTTTTTTTTTTTTCAAAAAAAAAAAAGATTTTAAAATATGGTATTGTCATTTAATATTACCAGTAAATCTTTTTTCTTTTGATTAAAAACCTTTTCTAAAATGCAAATTAATAATTTGTCACATTATTAAAGTAAACAAGCTTTTTAAAAATTAATATCTATTTATAATTGATGAAAATAATCTATCATAGCAAATATAAAACATATGTTTGTCATCCAATTAAAAATTGCAGCAAAATGTTGTAGTTATTTTGTCAATTTGTCTTCATGTAAAAGTAAATTTTTCTATTATAATCTGAATCATTCTTCTAAAATCATTAATATTCCCATAAATATTTTCTGAAAAAAATTATAAATGTGTAAAAAAAGATTCTAAAACACATGTTTTGACTTTGAAAAGCAAAACAAACATATGGGAATTGTCAAAATAATTGATCTTTTGTGTAGAGAACAAAAAACAATCAATAAGTAACATGGAAAGTAAGTTTTTATTTTATTGTTATATTGATTTATTAGTTGTAAAAAATTCTAAAGATTATTCAGTACAATTTTCTTTGATAAAATGATAGTAAAATCAGCAAAATAATGTTAGGGTAGTTGTGTGAGAGAGAGTTAAAGCCATTTACAAAATTAATCGAAAAAATATTGACATTTAATGTTAAATCTTTTTTCTTTTAATTAAAAAATATTTAACACACTATTCTAAACAGGTCAATAATCATAATACCATGTATATGTTTAGTGTAAAGTAAAGATCTGCAGAAATAAAATATTAAAAATTTGTTCCCAATTTAAGATGGACCCATCTTTTACTGGTTTAAAATTTGGAAAAAAAGTGCATCTTATATTTGAAAAAATACACTATGTATATTTTGTTTTTTAGTGTTCATATATTTTGTGACAGACATTTTTTCCTACAAGTTTTGAAATATTTGTTTGATGCAGTAAAATAAAATGTCCTAATTTGTGGCAGTGGGGTGTGCAAGTTTTACCATGGCAATGCTCCACCACAAAAACCCTTGAATGGGAAATAATTTTTAAACAAAAACAGCATGAGTAATTATCTATCAGCCATATTTACCTGACATTGCTCCATGTGACTTCTTTTTAAACCCTCAAATGAAAAACATGTCTCCAAAAAAATTTTTTTGAGACTTACAAGTGGTGATTAAAAAATGATGTAAGCGTTAAATGACTTCACTTTGCAAGAGTTTCAAAACTACTTCAAAGTGGAAAACATGTTTAGCTTGACACATTGCATTAAATTGACAATACTTTGAAGAGGATCCAATTTGTAACTTCTAAAAGTAAATACACATTTTTATTACAAAATTCCAGTTTTTTTGGATTGGCCCCCATAAATAATGTTGCAATATTTTTAGTTTTTGAAATGAAATCCATTCACGTTAAAAGTTATTTTGAAAAATTTTTTTTGGGGGTTATGAAAGTAATGTGCCAAAAGAAAAACACAATTTTTATTAGTGAGAAGAGGATAAATATTTTATTCTTTATTTCTTTTTCTATTTTAATTAACTGTAGATGATTTTTATTGCATATTCAATGGAAATGTATTTTTTTAAATATATACTGTTATTGAAAACTTATCATGTGTTTGAAATTTGGCTTATCAATATTGTTAGACTGGACAGTTATCTGGACAACCCTGAAATATGTTAGTGTCATATTGCATTAGCACTAATAATAAAATTAAAAGCATGTGAGGCACTGGAAAGAGAAGCTATAATAATTATTCTTATAAATCTCTACAAAAGTTAGTGGCTAAGTGCTTTCAAGGCATGTTGCCTCAAATGGTGCAGAATAGGAAGTGATGATATGCAAACTATATGCAAACACATGCACAAAATTTGAAGGAAATTTATTTTCTATAGAAGTAGGTTAAAAATTAATTACAAGATTTGATGAATACAAACAAACAAAGAAATCTCCACATATACACTCTAATGCGACATTTCTTTATATAATTCCTTTAATTTTCTAACAGTTTCAACTGCCCTGCAGTCTTCATCAGAACATTTGCATAACCTTCCTCTTCCTTTTAAATTTAATTTCCTAACAGTTTCGACTGCCCTGCAGTTTTCATCAGAGCATTTGCATAACCTCTCTCTTTCTTTTTAAATTTATTAAAGGAATTATATAAAAAAAATTGCATTCAGGTGAATACGAGGAGATTTATGAAAAGTAATATATATGAATGAATGCAAAAAAAGTAAAGGAAAAGATATAAGAATAATACAAACAAAGAAAGAGAACATGTAAGTTAAATAAAAATGTTTAAAAATTAAAGATAGAAAGTAGAATATAAGACTTTATTTGTTTGAATAATACAACCAAAAAAAATCTGTAAATACTTCCTTCAGTGCATTGACTTAATATCCCTTGTGCAAAAAAAGATAATAATAGGTCAGATACAATATGGACAGCTCACAGTGCTAGGTTTTAATTGTTTTTCTGATTATATCATAAGTGAAGTATTTTTGATTAATATATGAAAATTCTTATTATAATTTCAATATTTATATCAATTTTCATTAGAATAAAAAGTTTGTCAAATTAAATTAATGATTTTCAGTCTATATTTATCCTCCACTCCATCTCAAACTAACGATACCCATGACCACACACAAGTGAAAAGGATAAATGATCCCCAATATAGACATTTTGTGCAGATCCAGAACTCATCAGTTGGGTCACATCATAATTTCCCACACATATATACAACCAGTGCTCAGCTTATATTAATATAGCAATTTCTTAAAGTTTATGGATAGGCTTCAACACTCTTCCCAACTATTCAATCATCCATTTCATTGAAAAGCCAATAATGGAACATTCAAAGCCCATGATAGCTTTGATATTTAAAGTCATACCCATGTAGACATTACAACAATCTAACCCCTTATATTATAAGACCATTATATTTGTTTTTCTATGAAATGGATGGTTAAATAGTTGGAAGAGTGGTAAGATTGAAGACTGTCTATTAAAGTTTAAAGTATTGCTATTTTAATATAAGTCAAATAATATACAGGGTATACGAGCACAGACTTTCACATGACCCACTATTCTATTTCACAACACTGATACACTTGAACTTATAAATGTTGAAAAGATAAATAATTACCAATATAAGTATTTCATGCTAAACCAGCAATCATCAGTTGGTCCAGATTATCATCTCTACACATATATGCAATAAGTGCTCAGATATATATTAAGATAGCCAATCTTCATGCTTTAATGGACAGGCTTCAATCCACTCCACACTCCAACTCTTCAACCGTCCATCCAATTGAAAATCTGATGATGGAACGTTCAAAGGCCACCTTAAGTTTGAAATTCTTGTCACACCCATGTTGACCTAAAGTTAATCTGACCCCTCATGTACATGAATATACTGATGAGTACTGGTTCTACATGAAATATGTATATTGGGGAGCATTTGACTTTTTTGCATATGTGTGCTCATGTGTATCAGTTGTTTGAGAGACGATGAGTATAGACTAAAAATTCTAAGTTCTAATCTTTCTATTTCCTATAGGAAACATTTAGTATACTGAATGAGTAGGCTAATTAAATTTCTGAATATTTTTATTTATTATCTAATTAAGATTAGCTAGATACTCATTGCCAACTAAATTTGAATAGCTCATTCATTTGCCTATGATTCACCTACCTAAAAAATAAATCTAAGAGTACTTGAAATCTAAAAGTAAAAAAAAAAACAAGTTTCCTAGTTTGAATTTGACCCCAACTCCCAGAAGAGGCTAAAATCATTATTTTTCTTCAAAATAATTTGTTTTACAAGCTTTAGTTTTTTAGTGATTATTTTAAATTCATTATAATCTATAATGCATTGGATCACCATTTATGTTTGTGATATAACTTTAGGTATTTAGATGTAGAATAAAATGGCAAACTATGACGACCACATCTTATTTCTGTTATCTGCCATTGTTTTCATAATATGTACTAGAATAATAATATGTACTAGAGTAATACTTTTAAAAAAAAAACAACAACTATAATCTACAATTAATGAAGGTAAAGTTCCACGTATCTAAATCTCATAAGATTAAGCTCCAACGCGCCCTCTATTTTTCAAGAACTGATGACGTCGTAACTATCTTATGACGAAGATGTCGAACGTTAAATGGATTACGATATATTGATGTATATAGGTTGTTTTTTTTTATGTCTATTTTTTAAAAAAGTATTAAATGCGCAGTAAGGTGTGAATGAAAGAGGGAAACTGAGCAATTTCATCTTTGTAAATATTTTAAAGCTATTATTTTTAAATAAAATAAATTCTTAATAAGCTAAGTTAGTCTATTTATCTTCTTTTTTTTTTAACAGGAAAAAAAAAGCTTTTTGTTTTCAAATTTCATAGTATAAATGCGTTATTCCGTTGTTAATAACTTATACAAATTTTCGTTTTTACTACCTTTTTAAATTAGTTTGAATACATTTTTTTACGATGATTGGACTTTTGTTTTTGCGGTGTGTGACTTTAAATTAGTGACGTAAAGAAGTCCTCAAAATTAAATACTCATTTCTTTAATAAATTTAACACATTTATAAGACATTTTGCTTTTTATAAACCAAAAATAAAGATTTCATTTAATCTTTTTTGTTTGTTTGTTTAACTTTTACAGTTTAAGTAATATATCTGCATAAATATAAATTCTTAAACAAAAACATTTAAGAGAATAAAAAAAAATTTGAAAATTGAAAATCATTATAATAGAACTCTCTCTTTTTTATATATATGTCAAATGTGTTCACTAGGAAGCGAACCCGGCCTGCTGCTTGGGAGGCAGCTAAGCTAACCACTAGACCACCAAGGCTTGACAAGAACTCTCTCTTTATTTTTGTACTTGTTTACTTACATTTCTATTCGTCTATATACTTATCTATTTATTTTCCAACTATTTTCCGATTATCTGTCTACCCATCTGTTAATATGACTATCTTTATGACAGTTTATCTATTCATTTGTTTATTTATATGCCTATTAATGTATTTTTAACTATTTCTTTATATATATATATTTCATTGTATATATAATTCTTTTGCGTATGTATATGCGTATGCTTAACAAAGCGTGGGGGGGGGGTTCTTTCCTGTTTTTATTTAGCCAAGTGAACTTATGGTGACAAAATATTTGTGTTGGGCTATTCTGGATGTGATGTTGATCCTTGGTTTACTATAGTATACAGCTCTGTAACCTGATTCATTGCTCTAAACCTCATACAGTATTCACAGTGTCTCTTTTATAATCTGTCTTTTGTGTTGTTTACCAGCCTGTTGAGATTTATTGACTTTTGGAAGCTTTTTGGCTTTCAGATCTTGTTTATTTTATTCACTAATAATTATGTAAGCATGTTAAAGTCCACCCAGAATATAAGTCTGTGTTCTGGGTATATAAAAGATAACATAGTCATAGTCTTCAATCCACGGTCTATCAACTTGGTATGCATAGAATTTGATGACTAAAAAAGGAAAATCAAAAAAGCTTGCTCACAGACAACCACAAAAACATGATAGATAAAAGAGAAAACAACATTCAGTAATCACACAGATGGAATATGTAAATCAACTGATTTGCATAATACAAATAATCATGATAGTGTATAAATAAACAGCAGTACTATGAAACATGAGAACTATGATTATGGTATTCAGCACTGAAAGTGCACTCAATTAAATGAAAGAAAGGAAATAAAATCTGCTTCACAAAGCACATACATACACAAAATAGTTTTTTAATATAATGAGCATGCTAATAGCTCTAAACAAGATTTTTTTGATAAATGCTGCAACAGCAAGCATTTAAAATCTATCCAAAATTATCCCTGTCCCCAAACCAGTTTCAAGCTAATGGCTCTTGGTATATTACATTTGTGAATACAAACTAATTAAGTAATAAGATTTATGACTTGGTTTCCTTACTATTATAGTTTGGCTTTTAAGGCTTTGGTGATGTTATATAGCTAAGACTATTAATATATGGTGTATCTGAGTTTAGTTCAGTCCCATATGGCTATTTAAGTTAGATCACTGCATTTGAAGACATAGAGATGTCTGAAAATTTCAGATTTTCTACTTAATAGTTAAGTATTCGATAAATGCTGGGTCAGAATATGTATTATAGATTTAGTGTCTGAATGTTCTAGCACCTCATTAATAATAGTCATTAGCTCAAAAACAGTTTTAGGATAGGGATAATTCTAGATAGAGATTTTAAATACTTTCTCTTGTGGTATTTATTGAAAAAGCTTGTTTAGAGCTAGTAGCATGCCCATTATATTACATTTGTGAATACAAGCTAATTAAGTCATGTGATTTATGACTTGGTTTCCTTGCAAAAGAATTTTATACATTTTACTGTCTATATATC